>SKCR01003760.1:0-308527 GCA_019454045.1 Zanthoxylum bungeanum | reverse complement strand
TTGGCCATTATGGATCAAACCCAAAATTTCAAGGCCCAATAAGGAATCACCTTATGCCATAAAATCAATTTGACCCATTAGGCCCAATTAAATTTTTAAAGGCCCACTATTATTTTTGGACTTTATGGAAATGGTTTTAGGCCCAATTGGATCAACCCAATTGTCCAAAACCAAACTTGGCCCAACCAAGCCCATTAAGCCCAATTACAACAATTAAATTAATACATTATTCCAAATTACATATTAATTCAATTCAAGTGTAATTAACATAATTAATCAACTAATCTAATGTTTCCAAAACACTAATTAATCCATTTAATCATGCTCTACATTTCCAATTCATGTCCAACACAAATTGAAGCAAAATCAATCTATACATGTTTATCATGCTCACGGCAATGTGCATAAAATAACACCCAATTTGATTTCAATCCAATTAAATCAACATACAAGATTTATTTCATGCTTTAAACATATCCAATTGTCTAAAATCAAAAAATTACCATGAGCTTCTCATAGGGTAGTATTCGGCCATGTAAGGATTTTTGGAGACTTTTGATCTAATCAATATTTCACAAATCCAACAATGTACAAATCCAATTCAACATCATATAAACATAACCGAACCATCAATTTAGGCATTTCATGCTCCAAACACAAAAATCCCAAATTAAAGTCATGACCCTAGATTTTCAAATCTGGATACCATTGTTAGTGTCCTAGACATGCCACGGGATCTCTAAGCGTGATTATTGTGTGAATAAAACAAGAGAGTTGTGGAATATTCACATTGATTGGTTGAGGAGATTTCGAAATTTTCCAATGATGTAAAGAAGCTCAAAGCTTTCCTTGAGTGTTTCCAACACTTGGGTGAGTCTCCCTATCATCTTGATCAACTCCAAAATGTGCTAGCAACCATGAAATTTTGCAACAAAAACTTCAAGAAAGAAAGAAGAACTCACGGCACTAGAGGGAGAAGAGAGAGAGATTTTTATTTTTTGATATTTTGCTTTCTAAAAACAATAATCAAAAGTCAACTTCCAAAGTTGGTATATGCATTTTCAAAATCAAAATTGGTTTGAGTAATTTACAAGTTAAGCCAAGCTTTCACTCAAGCCTAACCACTTCCATCACATGATTATCATGTTGATGTAAGTGAAGTGGGCCCCACCACTTTTAAATTAGAAATTTAGGTCGGCTAACCCAACACGCAACTTTGCTCGGGCCCGGGTTCGTTTAATTCCGAATAAACGAATTTGCCGTTGCGACTTAATTAAATCCAATTTAATTAAATAATAATGTCTCGCAATATTATTACGTAAGTCGCTTACGAATTAATTCTAAATTAATTCGTTCGCTCGAATTAAAATCTAATTTTAATTCTGAATTGAAATCTAATTTCAATTAATATATCTAATATATTATTTTAGCCCAATTAAATAAATTAAATAGAAAAATCTAATTTCACTATAAATTTATTTTACCGATTAATTCCAAATTAATTGCGTTCTCTCTTCTTCACGAATTAATCCCAGATTAATTCATGACGCAATTAATACCAGATTAAATCTTGTCGTAATTAATCCCAGATTAATTTTCTCTCTCATAATTAATCCTAGATCAATTCTTTTCGAGTCAATTGTCATCTGTGAATCTTGGGAGGTGACCCAAGGGATCTCTGGATATGTTGGCAGTAAATACGGTCATCGGACTATCCGAACACGTGTGTACCGGTACCACGTTCTTATCGATTTACAAGACATTGTTGGCTTCTAGCAAAACATCGTGCCTACCCAATTCTCCAGAAATATTCTTTTAAGTAATACAAGATCTTTGTCAGGCGTAGTATACATAGTAGTGCGTATTACGATCCAGTATCAGATATCACATGCTATGCCTGGGGCTGGAGTTGTGTGTCTGCCCCATACGAAGCATATATCGGATCATTAGTAACTAGTCTCTTTATGATCGGAAAGTCATGACCTAGTCATACTTTCCCGATGGCTATAGCACTATAGAGTACTAGTTCTGTATCCATGCGTGATCATCATCTCCATATGACTGAAGTGATACTTCCATCTTGACATCACACCCAATACATACGATTCTATGTATACCCAGAGAAGAGGCGTACACAGAACCTGTTAAAGTCCCGGACGACTAAAACCAAAGTATAATGATTGTCGCAAGTATTAGCGATGCAAGTCTCAGGTTAAGACCAAATATACCTACCCTGATTCGGATTCCCATAGACACATAGTCATACTACCAATGGGATTCTGAGGGGTCTATCCAGAGCGAAGCTGTTTCCGTACCATCGGTAAACAGAACCTCCTATTAACTTGCATGAGTATCCAATACCCAAATATATGAGAACTATGTCGTTACACTTCCATAACACGCACAAGTGTAATACTAGCCTATTCCGCATTATCGATGTTCAGTCTCGATAATACTACGACTAAGGATATTTAATGATTAAACCTTACGTGGATTAATATTGTCTCATATCTTATTAATCCGGTACTAATCATATGGACTTTATCATTTATATATCCAGGTAATCCAATTACAAATGATAAAAGAGCAATTTCCTTTGTCACATAATTAATTTGTACAACAACACCATGTTCTGTACAAATAGTGATTCTATGGGTCATAATTGTCCAACAGTCGTAACTAAGTTAGTTATCTAGGGTTGTGATGAATTCCAATATCACCGGTTTATAAGGGGTTATTTTATAGTTTGGGTAATTCAAAGGTTTATTTATCAAGTCTTAAGCTTAATGTTTCTTATTAACTGGCCATTAATAAGTTTGATCTGGTAAACTTAAAATAAACTTGACAAAGGAATTTTAGGTTTTAGCCCTAGACTTAATAACCCATGATATTCCTTGAGGATAAATAACCCTTTAATAGATTTCCTTACAGGATAGACATATACCTGTCGGGCGGGGGTAGCCATAATTGGAACTTAATCTTAATGAATCTAGGTGATTTGGTTGACATAGACATATGGTTCAATTGGTTATACTGGTATTTGCATCTGACCTTCGACAGAGACTTTTGCATAATTTCGTGTTCCAAGTTAGTAAACTGATATATTACACAAACATGAAATAACCACTTCATCTTTAAAAAGATATTGGAAGAAATCACAACCCTGGATAGTTTCTAGATATTGAATTTCAATTAATTTACTTCGTGTAATTTTATTTACTTGTTTTTAAGTCATCACCAAGTCAATCAATCAATCTGTTAGATACTAGTAATCATTTGGCCTCATAAAATTAATAGCTTAGGTTTTAAGTCCTCGTGGGATCGATACTTTTTATACTACTTGAACGATACATGCGCTTCCGTTATACGCGTGTGATTACGCACCGGTCAAGTTTTTGGCGCCGTTACCGGGGACTTATTTATCTTTCACTATTATTTTTGAGGTTAGATACCTTCACTTGTATCTAATTTTCTATTTGCTTATTATTTCTGTTTTCTTGTGTTTCAGGTTCTCAGAAACTACATGAGACGAACCAGAAGCTTTGAACTCCGACCGCTTGACCCAGAAATTGAAAGAACCATCAGACAGTTGAGAAGGGAAAGGTGAGAAGGCCAAGAAGCTTTAGTCAACATGGAACCTGAACCTTTGGAAGTTGCACCACCAATACCCATTCGAGACAGAACCATTTCGGTGGTTGACGACTTTATTTCTTTTATTATACTTCCTCATTTACCAACAAATGCGTGTGACATCAAAACATGCATTCAGATGATTCAGCAGTCAGTTCAGTTTGGGGGGAATGCAACTGAAGACTCTAATGCTCACATCAGCAACTTCCTGGAAGTTTATGGCACTTTCAATTATAACCAAGGAGCTGAAGAAGCCAAGAAGCTTTAGTCAACATGGAACCTGAACCTTGGAAGTTGCACCACCAATACCCATTCGAGCAGAACCATTTCGGTGGTTGACGACTTTATTTCTTTTATTATACTTCCTCATTTACCAGCAAATGTTGCGTGTGACATCAAAACATACATTCAGATGATTCAGCAGTCAGTTCAGTTTGGGGGGAATGCAACTGAAGACTCCAAGCTCACATCAGCAACTTCCGTGGAAGTTTATGGCACTTTCAATTATAACCAAGGAGCTGAAGAAGCAATGAGACTGCGGATTTTCCCATATTCTTTGAAAGACAGAGCTAAAGCCTGGCTACATTCACTACCAGTAGGTTCCATCACAACTTGGAACACTCTAGCCACCAAATTCCTTGCAAAGTATTTTCCACCAGCCAGAACAGCAAAACTACGGAATGACATCACATCTTTTGTTCAACAAGACTCAAAAACTCTCTACGAAGCTTGGGAAAGGTACAAAGATTTGCTCCGGAAATGTCATCACCATGAGATTCCAAAATGGCTTCAAGTCCAAACTTTCTATAATGGACTTTCTGGACTGATGAGAACCACAATTGATGCTGCTGCTGGCGGAGCTTTGATGGCAAAATGAGAAGATCAAGCCTGGGACTTAATCGAAGAAATGGCCAACAACAATTCTTTGTGGCCAACAGAAAGGAGCATGATCTAGAAAATTGCTGGAATTTTTGAAGTTGGAGCCAACTCAGCAGTCAATGCCAAGTTAGATCAGATATGAAAATTCATGGAGACTCTCGGTATGCAAGGCAATATTGGATCCACAAGTTCACCATATGGGGGAGCACCAAAACCAAACCAACATAAAGAAATTGTGAGTTATGTCAACAACTTCAACAGACATGGGAACAATCCATATTCCAACACCTATAACCCAGGGTGGAGGAATCATCCCAATTTCACATGGAGCAATAATTCAGGGCAAATGAACAATCCACCACCTGGATTCCAACAACAGAACAAAGGCTAGGAGCAGGCAAATGAACCAGGAATAACAGAAGTGCTAACTCAGCTAAAAAAATATGATGCTATGTTTCAGAGCCAATCTGCTTCTATTAAAGCACTGGATAATCGAATTGGACAACTGGCCAATGCTCAGAGTTACAGACCGTCAGGTACCCTTCCTAGCAACACAGAGCCAAATCCAAGAAACATGGGGAAGGAGCAATGTCATGCCATCATTTTAAAAAGCGGTACTGAAATCAACAAAGATATTGGAATCAATGCAATAATTGAAGATGTTCCAAAAGAAGCAGAGCAACAGATGGAGGAAAAAGAAGCAAAGGAAAAAGAACCAGAAAGAATCACTTTTCCTCCACCTTTTCCACAGTGACTTCAGAAAAACAAAATGGACAAGCAGTTTTCTCGATTCCTGGAGATCTTCAAAAAGCAGCATATCAACATTCCATTCGCAGAAGCATTGGAACAAATGTCCAGCTATGCCAAACTCATGAAAGACATTCTTTCAAGAAAACGGAGATTGGGAGATTACAAAACAGTAGCATTATCAGAAGAATGCAGCGCCATCATCCAGATGAAGCTTCCCCCAAAGTTGAAAGATCCTGGTAGTTTCACCATTCCTTGCATCATAGGAGAGCATAACTTCGGTAGGGCTTTGTGTGATTTAGGTGCGAGTGTTAACTTGATGTCTTTTTCTATTTTCAGGAAATTACAAATTGGAGAAACAATGCCTACCTCAGTCTCTCTGTAACTTGTTGATCGAACGCTCGTATTACCGAGAGGTGTAGTTGAGGATGTGCTGGTCAAAATTGACAAATTCATTTTCCCATTAGATTTTATTGTCCTTGATATGGAGGAAGATGAAAATGTGCTGATCATACTCAGGAGACCATTCTTGGCTACAGGTCGAACCATTATTGATGTACAGAAAGGAGAACTAACCATGAGGGTACATGACCAAGAAGTAACATTCAATGTTTTCAAGGCCATGAATTTCCCGGATGATGAAAAGAAGGAGGAATGTTTCAGACTTTATGTGATACATAGTACCATCCAGAACTCCAATTCAATGGAAAGTTCTACTGAAAAACTGTCTATAGAGCCTGAAGATAAAGCGTTCTACGTACTGAAGAAGTCTATTCTTACACTACAAGCAACAGAAGAGAAACAGTTCCATCAGCTCAAAGAATTGGATGAATTTCACATACAGCCATTTGAGAATTCCAAATTGTACAAAGAAAATGCCAAGAAGAGATATTATGAGAAGTTAGTGCGAATACCACCAGCATAACGTTCGGGCAGTCACGTCTAGCTGACGACATTAAACTTAGCGCTAGCAGGGAGGCAACCCATGCAATTTGTGTATATATAGTGATTTGGTGTGATTTAATTTTGTATGTTTAGTTTTTGCAGGATAAGTCATTTCAGGATGGAAGAAGTTCTCGCTAATCTTCACAAGTATTTTCATTCCCTCGCTCAAAAATCTCTGATGAAAGTTTACAAAGCTCGCTTGGAACGGATGAGACTACTGATGATCAAAGGTATTCCTAATGACATTCGTTGGATTATTGAATCACGGGTCCGATTGGCAGGTGAGTCTTCTGACTCTTTTATTTCACATCTATCTGGTTTAGGAAGAAGCACCTATGCTAAAAAAAGAGCTAAAACAATGGGTGTATGCTATAAATATGCTCGTATGTTTTGTGATACTCGTTGTAGTTCTTTAGGAATGGTGTCTGATAAACGTGAAGATAAGATTAATTTCATTAGGGATGGCTTGAGTAAGGAGTCTTTGGATGACATATCTAAAACTCGTGAGACGCATCCCAGTGGATATGTATATCATGAAATTCGTGTGTTATATACACAATTCCAAAGAGAGAGACAACAGTTAAGTTTTGGGAATCTGACTCAAAAAGACTCTATTTGCCAATTTTTAAGAAAATTGGATGGGAAGCTTGTCTCTGACGCACAGATGTCAATCAAGCCGTAAATTATTGTAAATATTATATCTCTTTGTCTTTTCCTAATAATTGTGATTTTTTTTGTTGTTTTCTTTTATTTTCTCCGACAGAATCCAGTCTTTTTTAACCTTTCACGATTTACTGTTTTGCTACTAATCGTTCTTTGGAAGATACTAGTGCTATTATTACTCACCCCTTTTCAGGTGTTATACATTCAACTCATCTTTGCACTTTTAAAGGCAACCAGTTTTGAGAA
This sequence comes from Zanthoxylum bungeanum, assembly GCA_019454045.1. Taxonomy (NCBI): domain Eukaryota; kingdom Viridiplantae; phylum Streptophyta; class Magnoliopsida; order Sapindales; family Rutaceae; genus Zanthoxylum; species Zanthoxylum bungeanum. The sequence goes on along the minus strand of SKCR01003760.1, from coordinate 301,417 downwards.
AAGAAACATACATAAAATGGAAGCTACTTCAAGAAGACGAGTTGTAAATATATGTGTCTTTTGTGGTACTAGTGTTGGTACTAAGCCACAATACGTAACAGCAGCACAGGAATTGGGACGAGTCATAGCTGAGAAGAGTATACGCCTAGTATATGGCGGAGGCAGTCTTGGACTAATGGAGATCGTTTCAAAGGCCGTACATGATGGAGACAGTCAAGTTCTGGGAATCATCCCAAAACCCTTGGCAGAGGCGGATCTTATAGGATCATCAAACGGAGAAGAACTGATCGTGCCAGGTATGTCTGAATGATTGGTGGAAATGATTAACCGTGCTGATACTTTTATTGCTTTACCAGGTGGTTTGGGTACGTTGGAGGAGATTTTTACAGTGCTATCTTGGGCGAACTTGAACATACACCAGAAAGCAATTGGATTGTTCAACGCATATGGATTTTATGATTTACTTTGTGTATTTCTTGATGATGCCCAGAGAAATGGGTTCGTGTCAAAACCTTTAAAAGAACTCATATTCACTGCCAGAACTGCCCAGGATTTAATTGACCAAATCTTAGCCTATGAACCACAAATTGACCCTATCATTTCCAAGATAAAATGGTCTGATGATGATCGTGGTAAGAAGCGTCAGATAAATCTGGATCTTAATCTTTAAATTTCTCATTTAGATGTAGAATTTCAGCTAACCAGGTACTATCTTCTAAACTCTTCTTCTACTGTTTAAGACATTGGGGACAATGTCTCATTTAGGTTTGGGGGTGGGGAATAGTTGATTAGTATCTTGTTTGTATGTTGTTTTTAGTCCTAAATTTTTCGTAAAAAAAAAAATCAAAAATTTTACAAAAATCAAAAAAAAATATTTTGTGTTTTTAACTTGATTAATCGGGTGAAATTGGTGTGAGATAGCTGTGTAAGGAGTTTCCACTCCTGACACGTATCTCAAACCTATTTCGGAACAAGTTAATTTTTGTTTATTTCCTTTTAAATTATTTAATTTGTGAATTCTCCATAAAACTGACTAAAATGAATCTTCATATGTTCAGTTGACAGGTATTATTAACATGCATAGTAACATACGGACATGAGCTGAAATTGAAAAGCTTGTAATATTCAGTGCTCTAGTTTAATTGGAGGAAGCATCTCAAAAAGCGATGGGATAAAAAAAACGTCTGAGATCCGAGTTATTAAGTCTGTAAGGGTGTTTTAACACCTAGTGCCCTAAAGCCAACTGGTTTGGGAGTCATTGGCCCAAAGCTCGCTACATGGATCAAGGATGTTGCAAAAATATATATATCTGAAGTCTGAGTAATTAAGTCTGTATGGGTGTCTTAACACCTAGTGCCCTAAAGCCAACTGGTTTGGGAGTCACTAACCCAAAGCTCGCTACATAGACAGAACATATTGTATATAAATAAAATTAAAAAAAAATCAGAAAAATTATTCCATTGATGCAAAAAGGTGTGAATTCTGATAAAACTTTAGGACAAAAATATTATTTTCTTCTCAACTGCACTTGTAACTGTTGTGGGCAAAAATAAGTTGATTAATATTTTGTTAACTGTGTATATGGAGAATGGTAAAAAATAATCGGAGAATTTACTTATTTGGTAATTTAGAAAGAAAGAAAACAACTAGTAACTTGGAGTAGAAGTTTCACCTTCTTAATCACTAACTTCTTTATTCTCTTTTATCTTGACTTTTTGCTTTTGTGTGCATTAGTTTTACTATCTTTTTACTTTTGTAAAATATTTGTGGGTATCATTGCTGTAAACTCTCACGAGACTACAACTCGTCCACTAGGGACTCTTGGTTTGACCTAGAAAACCCAACAATGGTATCAGAGCGGTTATTAAGCATGAAATTGAAATTTAGGGTTCTTAAACTTTAATTTGGGATTTTGTGATTTATGCATGATTTCTTCAAATTGATGATTTGGTCGAGGTTGGATGATGTTAAATTGGATTTGTACATTGTTGGAATTGTGAAATTTAATTGGATTAATTTTCCCCAATTTTAGTGCCTTGGCCGAATGCATTGGATAAACCCTAGGTCATGGTGATTTTATTTTTAAGACCATTGGATGTGTTTAAAGACTTGGGATAAATCGATTTGTGATTTAATTGGATTGAAATCAAAATTAATTAAGAAAATCCCTCATTGCCGTGACATGTAGAGCATGTTGGGATTGATTTTGCTTCAATTATGTTGGACATGAATTGATAATATTAAAGCATGATTAATTAGTGTAATTGGTATTTTGGAAATATTAATTTCACTAATTAATTATAGCTAATACACTTTAATTAATTAAATTGTGAAATTTGGAATTTTAGAATTTAATTAGTTGGGCTTAAATTTGGAATTGGGCTAATGAAGTTGTATTTGGGCTTAATGGGCTTGGTTTGGGCCAAGTTTGGTTTAGGTTAATTGGTTGGATCCAATTGGGCCTAAAACCATTTCCATAAAGTCCAAATATGATAATTGAGCCTTTTATAATTTAATTGGGCCTAATGGGCCAAAATTAATTTTGTGGCAAAGGGTGATTCCTTATTGGGCTTTGGTTGCCAAAGTCTATGCCTTATGAATTAATTGAAAGCCCATTGGACTTTAATTAAATTGACATTGAATGTTAATTGGGTTTTGAGACCCATAAAGATTAGATTTAGAATCTAAGTCGCAAAGGCTTATTAATAAAGTGTAATTATTTGATTTGGAATTAAATAAAGAATTAGTATTGAATACAAATTAATTGGATTTAATGTTGTAGTTTGATATAATTCAAGAATTCGTACTTTGAGTACTTATTCTTAAACGAGTTGGACTCGCGCAAATCAAATCGTTGTTTGAACATTGGATGGTCATTAATTAAAGATTAATTAATTGGATTAGATTGATTGATAACATGCTTTATGTGAATACATGGATGTGATGTATGAATAATGTATATCGGATGGATATTAGATGGGTGAGGGCAATTTTGGAAATTGTTGTAATAAATTTAGAATTTATTAAATTGGACCTGCGTGTCCAGCCTATTACCTCTTGACTCTTTGTATTTCTCTTCTCACCTATTCCCCTCAATGTAAATGAGGTTTCTTTAGAAGTGTTATGTAATTGGGTAGAAGTAAGATTTGTGCTAGCAGAGCGGGAGAGAGGAAATGGAGAGATTTGTTCTAGGAACAAAAATTTTTTAAATATACATCCGTATATCATTATTAATTTATTTACGCGCGCCTTATTATGCTTTTAGAATGCATGCTTAAGGGTGTATGATGAGACCTAATCAAAGATAATTAATTGGTTGCCAATTACGCGAAAAACCCTCAATAAATATTAAGCGTTTTCCTTCCATTGAATGATTCATTCTCAAGATCCAAGATTGGCACTGGTTTGTTGGCCAAAGTCAAGACCTTTGTCCATCGCGGATGTGTTTGAATCATGAAAGCTTTGTTCCATATCGCATGTCTAATCCAAATTGTGATTTGTTGGCCAAAGTTAAGATCACTTCTTGTCCATCGACATCGATTACGAAGCTTTCCAAGGTCAATGGGTCCGCTTAACTGGAATCATTAAGTTTGTTGTGCCAAAGCCAAGGCTTAGTTGATTCAGAGGAAAAAGGTTAGGGAATATATTGGATATATTGGCATGTAATAGATATATATTTCAGACTTGGATGTCCACCTACTGGATCTAGGAATTGGATAAGATCCAATTGATCTTATAGATCTACCTAGTTAAATATCATACAGCTTGTTGGCCAAAGTCAAGGTTGTGTGTTATTTAACGGGATCCTAGCCCACTAGGAAACTAGGTTTCCCGAGTACTCAACAGAGGGTTAGAGGCTCGCCGAAAAATAGTGGGAGGCAAGTATTAAATTTACAATTTCGTTTAGATACTTGCCAATACGCGCTCATTTCAATTTTTTGTCATTAATTTAAATATATATTAGTTGGACTAATATTTAATCGTTGTTTTAATTAAACAGTTGGACAGTATTCAAACTACTTCAAATTTATAGTTGATTATATAATTGGATTATAGTAATCAATATATTTGAATTTAACCAATCAAATTATAGTTGATTATATCGTTAGACTATAGTAATCATTATATTTACTGTACCCGAAATCGTTGATTAGATAGTTGGACTATTGAAATCAAGATTACTGAAAGATTAGCGTTTAAAACATAATCCTAGGTGAAAATGTCTTTAAGCGGGTTTAATTTTCAAATTGGGAATAAAACCTCAGGATAGTCCTGGGAACTGAGAAGTTATTCTATTTGATAGTGAAACATCTCGGGCCTAAGTCAGGAGTTGAGCAAATAGTGGATCATGAGTTTTGGAAGACTCATGGTGATGATAACTTTAGTGCTCAATCCTTTATGCTTACCGCAATGACTCTTTAATTCCGTCGTCAAAATTAAGGATTAGATCATTGTACCATGATGATGAAATTAAAGATCTTCATAGATCTATTCTTAGATCTTAGAAGTAGGAATTGCAAAAGAAGCTCTTTCGCTCACGTATGTCAGAGGGTACATCTGTCGAGCACTAAGTGTCGCAGATGATTGCTGACATCGATCAGCTAGGTTAGCTGGGCATTACCTACGTGGCCGAGACTACCAAAGATTTGATCTTATAGTCTCCACCCGAAAGCTGGGGCAGGTTCATTGTGAACCAAGAGTAAACTCTTGGAGAGTTGATGGCTATGCTCTAGGAGGCAGAGCCAGAGCTTCTAAAAGGGGCAAATGCATAATCATCATAGTCTTCTTGGAAGACAAAGGACATATCCCAAGATGTCTGCCTAAACTGTGGCAAACGGGGTCACTGGAAGCGTGACTGCCGTATGGACAAGGCAGACATGAAGGAAGTGAAGAGGGGCAAGGCTCCGGCTTCAAGTATGTTTGTCATAAACATGTTCACTACTAGTTTCAAAATTGGATTTTTGATACTAGATGTGGTACATAAATATATGTACTTATGTGCAGAATCTGCTGATTAGCAGAAGACTGACTTCAGTTGAGATTTACCTGCTAGTCGGAAACGGGACGAGAGTCGCTGTTTTAACCGTAGAAACCTAAGTTTATGAACTACCCTTTGGGCATGTACTTAAATTAGGAAACTGTTAAAATGTACCTAGTTTGACTAGAAACATTATCTCTATATCTAAGTTTAACCCGTTGCGGGTATACCTTTATATTCTAGAACACTAAAGTGTTTTATTTTATAAAGATGATATTGAGATAAACACATTAGATGTGAATAACAGTATTTATATTTTGAATATAAATGAATCTCAAACGTATAACATGACAAACAAATAGCTCAAACTGAATTAATCAGATGAGACCTATAAGTGGCATTATTGTCTGGGACACATTAACAAGACTCGTATATCCACACTTTCGAAGAGTGGATACTAGAACGGATTTGATTCTAATTCAAATAATGTCTACGAATCTAGTTTATTGGGCAAAGTGCCTAAAATATCTTTTACTTGGTAAAAGTGCAAGTGTCATCGATCTGTTAGCCCTTGTTCATAGTGACGTAAGTAGGCCCATATCTAGCTAGGCTAGAGGTGGATATGAATACTTTGTAACCTTTACGGATGTGGCATCGCATTATGGTTAAGTGTTTCTTTTGAAACACGAATCGGAAACTTTTGATAAATTCAAAGAGTTTCGACACGAAGTATAAAAACAGACCGGCAAGTGTGATGAAAATACTTAAGCAATAAGTTTCTCGAATATTTGAAAGAGTATAGTATTCTTTCATAAAGAACTCCTCCCAAAACACCTCAATTTGACGGTGTGTCCGAACAGAGAAATCGAACTTTGTTGGACATGGTAAGGTTAATTATGAGTCGCTCTGAGCTACCATTTTCCTTCAAGGGATACGCATTAAACAGTGCAATACTTATTTTGAATAAGGTTCCATGAAAATCTGTTTGACAAACTTCATAGTAGATATGAACAGGAAAGAAACCGGGTTTTCTCATTCCTGAAGATTTGGGAATGCTAGGCATATGTTTGGATGATATCAAACTAATTTCCCAAATCGAATAAGTGTCTAATTTGTAGGTTATCCTAGGGTAACAAAATTATAGTACTTATACAACTCACAAGAGAACAATGTAATTGTTGCTCGCCATGCGGTTTTCATAAGAGGCATACCTATATGCAGTGGTAAGTGGGAGGAAAGTAAAACTCGATAAAAATCGGAGTAATATGGTTCCAAGCACCGATTCCTTAATGGAACACAAACAGTTCATCGGGGATAAAATTGTACCATAATCTTCGAATACACAAGAACCGCGTAAGTCGGAGAGAGTCAGAAAACAACCTGTGAGGTATGGGTTTCTGATCTCACCTCATGTAGATGTCAATCTTATTGAGGAACACGAACCGGCTACGTATGAGGAAGTGATACAAGGTATCGACTCCCTATTATGGCAAGTGCCATGATGTCCGAAATGGATTTCATGTATACCAACCAAGTTTGGACACTGGTTGTTGTACCAGAAGGCATTGTGCCTATTGGTACAATATGAGTCTTCAAGGAAGACAAACATGGATGGCAATATACCAACTGTAGGCATTGCATTTTCGCATGTGAAACCCGATGATGAGTCTCAGTTGGAGGCACTACTTTTTTAGTTAAGGATATTGCGGGAAACGGAGGTCAGAATGAGAAATTCAGAATAAGTACGTCATCAGATTCATTTCGCAAGTTCACTGTTTTCGTTCGTGCTGCGTCCGTTACTTCGTTCGAACGTCAAGCAGATTGCGGGCGTTCGTGTAGCGTTAAAAGGGGCGTTCAAACGGCGTCGGTATTTCTGGTTTTGTTGCTAGCCTCACACCCCAGCCCAATTAGCCCACCAAAGCCCATAAAACACATCCCAATTAATAAAACACATTTAAAACACATGGGAAATTAAATTAAATATTAATTAGATAATGTAATTGAATTAAATAAAATAATTAAACCATTTACCAATTAAATAAAACATAAAATCTAATCATACCTAATTAAGACAAATCAAATATATTAACTTCCTAACTAAACAACATCACATACTAAATTAAAAAGATGTCATGCCTAATTAAAACCAATTATAACAAATTAAAGATATTGACTTCCTAATCTAAACCAAATTTATCCCCCCTCAATCTTTGACTTTCCTTGCTCAACACTAAATCAAATCCCTTCCTTGTGAGACAAGGTGAATCCCTAGCCATTCTCTATATAAACAACCCATAACCAAGACATGATTCCCCTAGCTCATACACACAACTCACACGAAAATCACAGCAAGAAACCCTAGAAGTTCACGCATACTACAAAGAAATAACACAAAAATTATCTTTATCTCATTCCCCTAATCACCGAAAATCATACCTCCATTTAGCAACCTTGTATCACCGAAAAATAGCCCATACAGCAGCCCTAAAACACGCATACAGCAGCCTTAAAAACACACAAACAGCAGCCCTCCACCACCGTAAATTACAACAACAAAAAAACCGAACTGCAGTAACATAAAAACTGCACTTATAATCCTTGAAATAACCACACAAAACTGCACCAAAAACCCCAAAAACAGCAGCCATGCACGCCAAAACAGTGATCTGAACAGTGAGTGGAAAATACAGAGGAAACATCAGCAAAATGGAGGCCAAACAGCAGCAAAAGATGGAGAACGACGACTCAAAACAGTAAGACAACGAACGAGAGCAGTGAACCAGTGAACCGGAAGAGTTGCGGAGCATCCACCCTTCCGACGATCGTGTACCGTACATCCGAGAGGTGATTTAAAAGGTTAGACCTGAGGGCACTTTTCTCATTAGTTTATATTCATCTTTTGATTGTTTATTGAATTCTATTCGCATGAGAGTCGTTTGTGGATGCATGTTGTGGCTTGAATGAAATGGAAAATGTGTCGCCTCTTGTGGTATATAGGATGGAAACTCGGACATAAATTTCATAGCCGATTCCGAATGGACGGTAGTATGATCTGTACTCGGGATACAACTCTAAGTACCACTTGAGTAAACGGCATATTCTTTTGTTTTATGTTGCTTTGATTTATTTATTTTTCGTTATTTGAATTTCGCATGTTACTTTTGTATGTATGATACAATCGAGCGCATGGGCTTAGTAAGTCGGATTAAAGGTCCCCTATTTGGAGGGGTTAAAATCCTTTACCACAATGATTTGCCGCGCTGGTTGATGTGTGTTCGGTTGGATATAAGATATGTTCAATCGGGCATACTAAGTTTGATGTGATTGCCTTTATTTTTGTATGTATGATACAATCGAGCGCATGGGCTTAGTAAGTCGGATTAAAAGTCCTCTATTTAGAGGGTTTAAAATCCTTTACCACGATGCTTTGCCGCGCCGGTTGATGTGTGTTCGGTTGAATGCAAGATATGTTCAATCAAGCATACTAAGTTTGATATTATTGTCTTTATTCTTTGTATGCATGATACGATCGAGTGCATGGGCTTAGTAAGTCGGATTAAAGGTCCCCTATTTGGAGGGGTTAAAATCCTTTACCACGATGCTTTGCCGCGCCGATTAATGTATATTCGGTTGAATGTAAGATGTGTTCAATCGGGTATAAAAAGTCTAAGGTTATTGTCTTTATTTTTATATGCATTGAGATAAGCGCATGGGCTTAGTAAGTGCGATGAAAGGTCCTCTAATTGAAGAGGTTAAAATCTTTCGCCACGATGCTTCGCCGCGCCTCGTATTTCGCTATTTGCTTTTTATGTATGTACTACGTCACATTTTGTGCATCAGGTCTGTTCTCGTTCGAACGCGTTATCGAACGCTATACGAACGCGAACCTTCTGTTTCCCGTTCGAACGCGTTTTACAAACGCTACTCGAACGCGCATGCATTTTGTTTCATCAGGTCTGGATCCGTTCGAACGCGTTATCGGATGCTATACGAACGCGAACCTTCTGTTTCCCGTTCGAACACGTTTTACAAATGCTACTCGAACGCGCATGCATTTTGTATCATCAGGTCTGGTACCGTTCGAACGCTTTATCAAACGATACACGAATGCGAACCTTCTGTTTACCGTTCGAACGCGTTTACGAACGCTACACGAACGCGCACACACTGAACTAAGTCTGTTTTCATGCACAATTGCCTTTTAGGTGACCTCCCTTTGTATTATGTAGCCAATCATATTATTTGTATTCCTGCATTTATCCATTCGATGTGTTCTTGGGATGATATTCAAGCATGATTAGGCTGTTAGCATGTTATTTGGTTAATATATTCATGAGATAGCACTCAAGCATGATTAGGTTGTTCTTAGTTTTCCCTATCATATGATTGAGAAATGTTCATGAGATTGCCATGTGATGTTGCATGTTGTGGTGATTAATTTCATGCATATGGATTTAGAAGCATGATACTCTTGGAAATAAGTGTTACTTAGGCCTGATTAAATTATTACACAAATCCTTTCATTACAAGTGACATAAGTAAGGGATCATTCCGAACCCAACGGTTTGAGGTCTTCACTTGCGAGGGGTGAGTGCGGCCTTAAATCTCATTTTCCCGGTTCACACCGGGTGGCGACTCCATTATTCTCCGGTTTAGTCCCCCGTGGCTACTCCGTACTCCCACCCGGGCCGCGAGCCCGGGACAGCATGCGTCGCCCAGTTCCTGTGTCCCATACCAACGTATAAAGCTAGGCTTGTAGCGAAAAGGTATCGTTATCAACATTGTGTCGATTACGACGAAACCTTTTAATCATTGCCATGATTAAATCCATTTGGATAATGCTTGCTAATGCTGCATGTTTCATTTATTAAATATGGCAGCTGAACATCAATCGTTTTCCTTAAACGGAAACCTTTTGGAGGATGTTTACAATATCATGACGGTTTTGTTATACCAAAACAAGCAAACAAGGTTTACAAGTTAAATCGATCCATTTATGGATTAAAGCAAGCATTACGTTCTTGGAACCAGCGTTTTGATGTAATCATAATGGTATATGATTTAATTCAAAACGAAAATGATTCTTGTGTATATAAGGAGGTTAGTGGGAGCGCACTGACAATGATTGTTCTATATAATGATGATATATCATTTCTTGGAAATGACATTCCCATAATACAATCGGTAAAAGTTTGGCTTTCATGAAAATTCTCCGTAGAATACTTGGGAGAGACAATCTTTATTCTAGGAATAAGGATCTACTATGATATATCTAAAAGTTGTTAGCTCTCTCCAAGAACTCGTACATTGAAAGAAATATACGCGACCTGGTGTCTCATATGCTTTGAGTGTATGGAGTCACAATCAGGCCAATCCAAGTGATAGTCACTGGATTGATGTTAAGAACATCCTTAAGTATCTTAGATGAACTAAGGATGCCTTCTTAAGCTATGGAGAATGAGAACTTGAAGTGACTGGGTTCACCGTTGCAAGTTTCCTAACCGATAAAAACGACTATAGGTCGCAATAAGGGTACTATATAGTTTGAATAACAGAACAGTGATCTGGAAATCTTCCAAGCAAGATACTGTTGCCGAATAAACAACAAAAGCGGAATATTGCTGCAGTTGAGGCAGCAATAGAAGCACTTTGGATCTATATAATCCTAATTGGATTAGGAGTAGTTCTATTAGCAGTTGAGCTAGGCTACAGCACAGGCTAAAGAATTAATGGTCTCATCAAAGATCCAAGTATATACTTCAACTATTCATCTGATTCGTTCGGATCATACATCGTGGCGATGTGATGATCGAATAAATCGTATAATATGATAACCTAGCAAATCCGCTGACGAAAGCAGTTTCTTAGCAGAAGTTTGAGCGAACCGTACATAGTTCATGTGTAGGACACTTGAGTGATTGGCTATAGGCCAAGTGGGAGATTGTTGGACAATTATGACCCATAGCATCACAAGTTGTACAAAACATGGTGTTGTTGTACAAATTAACTATGTGACAAAGGAAATTTCTCTTTTATCATTTGTAATTGGATTACCGGGATATATAAATGATAAAAGTCCATATGATTAGTTCCGGATTAATAAGATATGAGACAGTATTAATCCACTAAGGTTTAATCATTAAAACATCCCTAGTCGTAGTATTATCGAGATTGGACATCGATAATGCGGAATAGACTAGTATTGCACTTGTGCGCGTTGTGGGAGCATAACGGCATAGTTCTCATATATTTAAGTATTGGATACTTATGCAAGTGTGATAGGAGGTTGTTTTTACCGATGGTACGGAAACAGCTTCGCTCTGGATAGACCCCTCGGAATTCCATTAGTAGTATGACTATGTGTCTATGGAAGTCCGAATCAGGGTAGGTGTATTTGGTCTTAACCTGAGACTTGCATCGCTAATACTTGCGACAATCAATATACTTTGGTTTTGGTTTAACAGGTTCTGTGTACGCCTCTTCTAGGTATATTGAGAATCGTAGTGTATTGGGTGTGATGTCAAGATGGAAGTATCACTCCAGTCATATGGAGATGATGGTCACGTAGGATAAGGAACTGGTACTCTTGTATGATGCAGCTATCGGGATAATATGACTAGGTCATGTTTATCCGATTATAGAGATTAGTTACCAGAGATCCAATATATGCTTCGTACGGGGCAGACAAACTTCCAGCCCCAGGCCTTGCATGTGACATCCGATACTGGATCGCAATATGCAATATTACGTATACTACGCCTGATACATATTATATATTCCTTTAAGAATATTTCTGGAGAATTGGGTAGGCACGGTGCTTTGCTAGAAGCCAACCATGTCTTGTAAATCGGTAAAAATGTAGTACTAGGTACGTACGTGTTCGGATAGTCCGACGACCAGATTTACTGCCAACATATCCAGGGATCTCATGGGTCGCTTCCCGAAGATTCACCGATGACGTATGACTCGAACATAATTAATCTGGGATTAATTAGAAGAGAGAGAGAATTAATCTAGGATTAATTACGGAGATATTTTATCTGGGATAAAATACTATTTAAAAGAGAGAGAACGATTAATTTGGAATTAATCGATAAAATAATATATTCGATATATTAAACGAAATTAGATTTCGACGCAGAATTAAAATTAGTTATATTTGTACAGAACATGACCTAGTCATATTTGTACAGAACATGGTGTTGTTGTACAAATAGTAATGTTATGGGTCATAATTGTCCAACAGGGACACCTAGGGGTTTAAAGGCTTGTTGCATATGTTAAATGCAACTGTGATCCCTACGAAAGTGGCTTAGCTTAATTTTATTTTTATGTTATTTTATTTTGTGTTTTCCTCGAGGACTAGCAAAATGTTATGTTTGGGGGTGTGATGAGTGGTAAATGTATCACTATTTCCCGCTCATTTGACCTAATATTTTGTATAGTTTCTTGAGTTTTGTGAATATTTTGATGTGTTTTGTGTTATTTTGTAGATAAATACAGTTTCAGGACATACTGGAGATGATTTGGGGCCAAAAACGCAAAAAGGACAACAAATGGCAAAAATGTCATTTGACACGTCGCGTCGCGCTCCACACGTCGCGACGCCTAACGTGCGCCGGCCTGTGATAACTTGCGCCACTTCATGCTAAAATGCACCGTGCCACGTGTCAAAATCTGAGAAGTTTGCTAACATGCGCCGAATGCTAACGTGCGCATGCCATGTGTCAACATCAGATGAGATCTGCTAACATGTACCATGCCACGTGTCATCATCCTATGGTGCCGACAATCGCCATCGCCACGTGTCATCCACATGTCAGCCACGTAGGCATCCACATCAGCAACATGCCAAGTCAAGGTGCCACATGTCAGCCACATCATCATCAGCCAATCATTGTGTGCCACATGTCGCAATCATATGGTGCCGACAATCCACATCACCACATGTCGCCACATCATTGCCATGTCATCGCCACGTCAGCACAATTATTGAGTTAATCATCTAAAATGCCACGTTAGCAGGTAAGAATCTGAAGCAGCCAATCAGCGACTGACACGTGGCAGCGTCGCGACGCAAAAGCAATTCACGCGTCGCGACGTGTAAGGCTTATCGACCCCTATAAATTCAGCTCGAAATTTCTATTTCAGATGTACCTTCCTCTCTGTAATCCTCTGAGTAAATAAGGAGTTTGTATCTAGTTTAGTTTAATTTCAGTTTTATAATTAATTTTAATTACTTTCTGTAATAGTAATTTACTTTCTTTACTTTTTCAGTTTTTACTATTCAGTAATGAGGAGGTAACTTCCCCTGCTAGGGTGAAATGTAAAACTTTTATTACTGCTATTTAGATTAATCTCCCTTAATTATAATATATTCACTATTTAAAACTTGACTTAACAAGGATACCGCTATATTGGTCGGTTGGTAATTAATTATAAACTGGTTTTAATCTGACTAAGCATGGATACTGCCTGGTTGGTCGGTTGGTAATTACCGCCTATATGGCTGGTTTATGGACAAATAATGATACCGTCTTTATGGTCGGTCGGACTTAATTTGACTTAATCAGGTTACCGTCTATATGACTGGTTGGTAATATCACACAAGTTAATATATTATATTAAGAGAGATATCTAAAATAGTAGTGATAAAAGTAGATCCTCTAGCCCTAGCACTTTCTTTTATTGTAATTTTCTTTATTTACTTTTCAGCATTTTACTTTACGTCTTTTATTTTATTTAAATTTTTACTATCCTTAGTTATGTGTCGTAACTAAGTTAGTTATCTGGGGTTGTGATGAATTCCAATATCACCGGTTTATAAGGGGTTATTTTATAGTTTGGGTAATTCAAAGGTTTATTTATTAAGTCTTAAGCTTAATGCTTCTTGTTAACTGGCCATTAATAAGTTTGATCTGGTAAACTTAAAATAAACTTGACAAATGAATTTTAGGTTTTAGCTCTAGACTTAATAACCCACGATCTTCTTTGAGGATAGATAACCCTTTAATAGATTTCCTTACAGGATAGACATATACCTGTCGGGCGGGGGTAGCCATAATTGGAACTTAATCTTAATGAATCCAAGTAATTTGGTTGACATATACATATGGTTCAATTGGGTTATACTGGGTATTTGCATCTGACCTTCGACATAGGCTTTTGCATAATTTCGTGTTCCAGGTTAGTAAACCGATATATTACACAAACATGAAATAACCACTTCATGTTTAAAAAGATATTGGAAGAAATCACAACCCTGGATAGTTTCTAGATATTGAATTTCACTTAATTTACTTCGCGTAATTTTATTTACTTGTTTTTAAGTCATCACCCAGTCAATCAATCAATCTGTTAGATACTAGTAATCATTTGGCCTCATAAAATTAATAGCTTAGGTTTTAAGTCCTATGGGATCGATATTTTTTATACTATTTGAACGATACGTGTGCTTGCGTTATACACGTGTGATTACGCACCGGTCAGACCCATGGTTCATTGAGAAACCATTGGAATCCAACATTCCAATATACGACACGTACCGGTCTCAGCGGGTTTACTTACTGACCAAGTAATTGTAAACCTTGACCAGCAACAGATAAAGAATGATATTGTTATGATACTACTCAATGTCAGTTGCGACACTTTTGTAATTGTATCATAACCAATCATTCTATGGTCATTTACGTCTTTACCATATAATAAAGGAATTCATATTATAGAAACTGTTTATTTTATTCACTAATAAAATATTTACAAGAATATTTACAAGGAAATACATAAGAAATTGGCGCTCAGAGCACCAACCCTAACAGTTTTAAGAAATTAAAAATTATTTGCTAACTGTAAGAAATGTACATTTTGTATGGATATAATCATTTTTCTTGGTTTTGTTGTTACTGCAGATAGCATAGAGGTAGATGAGGAGAAAGTTAACGCGATTAGAGATTGGCCAACACCTACCACTGTGTCTGAGGTTAGAAGCTTTCATGGGTTGGCGAGTTTCTATATGCGATTTGTGAAGGATTTCAGTAGCATAGCAGCACCCTTGACTAAGGTAGTCAAGACGACGGTTGGATTTCAATGGGGTGAGGCTCGAGAGAATGCTTTTCAGACGCTCAATGAAAGGTTATGCAGTGCACTTGTTCTCGCACTACCTAATTTTGAGAGCACTTTCATGATAGAGTATGATGTAAGTGACATAGGTATTGGAGCGGTATTGATGCAAGAGAAAAGACATATTGAGCACTTTAATGAGAAGTTGAATGGGGCAGCTTTGAGGTATCCCACATACGATAAGAAGTTGTATACACTTGTACGAGCACTGGTGACTTGACATCATTACCTGTGGCCTAAGGAGGTTGTGATACACACAGATCATAAGAGTTTGAACACCTTAAGGGGAAAGGAAAGCTGGCATGCTAGATGGATGGAGTTTGTTGAGACATTCTCTTACGCCATTCGCTACAAACAGGGTAAGAAAAATGTAGTTGCAGATGCCTTATCGTGTGGGTATGTTTTACTTATTTCTTTGGGTGCTAAAATGTTAGTGTTTGAATTTATTAAAAAGCTTTATGCATGTGATGTGGATTTTTGATGCTAAATATATTAAGTCTGCATTTAGTAAATTCTATCAGCATGAAGGATTTCTGTTTAGAGAAAATAAGTTGACCATCCCTTCTTGTAGTATGCGTGAGCTATTAGTGAGAGAGGCTCATGGAGACGGACTAATGGGCCATTTTGGAATTAGTAAGACCCTAGAAATATTAAAATAGTATTTTTACTGGCCTAAGATGAAGCGTAATGTATAGCATATTTGTGACCGGTGTCTCACTTGTAGAAATGCCAAATCTAGGGTGAAGCCTTATGGATTATATACTCCATTACCTGTATCTAGTGAACCATTGGTAGATATTTCGATGGATTTTGTGTTGGGTCTTCCTAGAACTAAGCGGGATAAGGATTCCTGATCGGTGAAATCACACACGTAACACAAGCACACGTATCGCTCAAGTAGTATAAGAATATCGATCCCACGAGGACTTAATTTCTGTTGTTGTTATTAATTATTGATTCTATTTTTTTACAGGTATCTAGTTAAAGGGAGAAAAGAATGATTGGTTGGTTGGTTGGTTGAGTGTGGATTTTCTAAATAAATAAAAACACAATCGAAAATACTAAGGAAAATAAAGAAAAGACAGAAATATTCAGGGTTATGATTCCACACAATATTATTCTAATGATGAATTGATTCTCTTATATATGTATAATAAATCAGTTTGCTAACCTGGAACACGAAGATATGCAAAAACCTCTTCCGATGGTCAGATGCAAACACCCAAAATAACTCAATTAATCATATGTCTATGTTAACCAAGTTCTCTGAATTTATTATGTTCAAATTCCAATTGAGGCTACCCCCGCCCAACAGGTATATGTCTATCCTGGAAGGAAATCTACTTAAGGGTCACCATGCCCCAATGTGAGATCGTGAGCTATTGAATTTAAGGCTGAAACCTAAAATCTCTTTTCCAAGTTCATTTTAAATTTACCCCATCAATCTTATTGGTGATCAGGCAACAAGAAGCATTAAGCTTAAGATTCAATAAACAAACTAAAGTATTAAACATAATATAATTAAATCAATTATTAAACTCATGAATGTTGTATTTCATCACTTCCCTAGAATAAAAATAAAGTGTTGGGGTTAGGGGATCCACATTTAATATTTCAAACCTAGGAAAAGAATTTGTCAGTATTATCCAATTAGATCCAACCAGCCATAAATGCGGTGTTATTATTTGTCCATAAACCAGCCATATAGGCGGTAATCATCTGTCACCTAAAGACCTACCATATAGGCGATGTTACATTATGTCAAATAAATAAAACCAGCCATGTAGGCGGTATCAACTTTAATCCATATTATTATATTACAATTTCCATATTATAAATTAAATGAGATTAACCTAGATTATCATATTAAATGCTTCACCCTTCCCCCAGCGGAAATTAATTACTAAACATAAAAGAAAGATAAACAAACAACTATTATTATAACTAGAATAAAAAGTACATAATTAAAAATACAAAAACGTAAACAAACAAGATACAGTCCTTAGAACCTTATACAAAACCTAAAGGAAAGTATGAAAATTCTAAATGAAATCGAATCTAATTTACAGGCAAAAATTCTGGACCGGCGTCGCAACGCGTAGGGTGGTCTGCGTCGCGAAGCGTTGACGTGTAAACGCATTCTGATGAGATCCTGACACGTGTACGTCGCGATGTGTACACTGTAAATATCGGCAGGCTTCATAATAGAGGCGCATCGCGACGCAAAGAGACATGCGCGTCGCGACGCGTGAGCAGTGCATTTCCATTTTTGCCCCTTTTGTCAGTTTTTCGTCGTTTTAGCCCCGATTTGATTTCATTGAGTTCTAAATCTTTATTTATCTGCAAAACACACAAAAACACATCAAAACGTTCATCAAACCTGAGAAATCATACAAAATATTAGGTCAAATGGGCGGTAAAATGTGATATATTTTCTGCTCATCAATTCCATTTTTGTAGTGGTTGATAGATTTAGCAAAATGACATATTTCATTTCATGTCATAAAAATGATGATGCCATTAATATAGCAGACTTGTTCTTTAGAGAGATAGTACGGCTCCACGAGATTTCTATGAGTATAGTTTCAAATAGAGATGTCAAATTCTTGAGTCATTTTTAGAAGGTTTGCGGGGTAAACTAGGGACCAAGTTACTTTATTCTACTACTTGTCACCCTCAAACAAATGGACAGTCAGAGGTGGTCAATAGGACTTTGATTCAGTTGCTTCGTGCTATAGTCACTAAAAATTTAAAGTTGTGGGAAGAGTGTTTGCCATTTATGGAGTTCGCATACAGTAGGTGCATTCATTCTTCTACTCCATATTCAACATTTGAAATTTTGTATGGATTTAACCCACTAACGCTATTGGATTTTTTTCCTTTGCCGGAGGAATGAGTAAGTTTAGATGGGAAAAAGAAAGTAGAGTTGGTGAAACAAATACATGAGAAAGCACGTGAGCACATATTACGGAAAAATGAGCCTCGTGACTGGGTTTGGTTACACATGCGTAAGGAGAGATTTTCGGCTCAGAGGAGATCCAAGCTTCAACCTCAGGGAGATGGTCTTTTTCAAGTCATCGAAAGGATCAATGATAATGCCTTGTTACATAATTATTGAAATATAATTTTATAATCCTAATGATTATTAATATATATAGTTTGTATATTTAACTTGATGTAATTCATATATAAAGACATATCTCTTGTAATTCTAAGTATTCAGAAATATAGAATTATCTTCTTCTTTTTTTTACCGAAAACATATTATTAACTAAATTACAAACAAAACATTTAGTCAACAAATGGAATTCTCTTACCTTTTCAATGCCACTCCCACACTTTTCTTTCCCAAGGTTTCTCTATGGACCATTTTAATTATCTAACAATTTAAGTACAGTTGGCATAGTTGAGGCACAATCAGAATAGGGTTTTGGGGGTTATCAGATTGAGAGAAGTCATTAACATTCTAAAGTAGCCTCTGCTGTGTGATTGTCTAACAAATCATAAAATGGGTCAAATAAAAGTTAAATACATGACGAATAATCACTGCTTCTCTATTGGTTTATGGTTCCTGAAAGAGTTGAAACAATCTTGCTGCTGTCAATATTTCCTTGTTCTTGAGAATGAGTCCAAATCTTCTGTCCCATTAATTATGATTCACTTCATGCTCCACCAATTAAATTTAGACAACTAATATATCTCATTAAATGAGATAACTCTGATTTTAACACTCACCAATCAAAATTCAATGAATGATATTAATTGTCCAAATTTGATTGGTGGAGCATGGAGTGGAGCATAATTGATGGGACAGAAGATTTGGACTCCTTGAGAATTAAGAATCCAGGTTGTGCGCAGTACAAAAATGAGCTTACGCATGCACTTCCAATATGGTATCAAGAAATCAATGAGGGGATATGTTTTGTGTAACCCATGAGAGCACTCGCACTAGTGCCATCAAATGTTGAAGGCACCATCACACCACTAGGCCAAGGCCTTAGTGGCTAACTCATGGTAAGAAGTTTCTAACTTATATATATATACTTTTGAGTCAACTTCCCAAAAAGTTTGCTAACTTAAGAACACACAATAATAAAGAATACCAAAACTTAGAAATATAAGCAAGCAAAAATAAATTATGCATGTGTAAGACAGGTTCAACATACAATAAGGGTGGCAACTCGGCCCGAGCCCGGCCAAAAAAAAAAATCTCGGGCCCAGGAAAAGCCTGGCCCGGGTGTTTTTCGAGCCGGCCCGGCCTAGCCCGATTCGGGCCGAGCTCGGACCAGGGCTTTATCCGGCCCTTTTTTAAAAAAAAAATTAAAAATTAAAAACATATAAATACAAAATACATTCACACTATATGCAAAAACAATTCACAAATAAATCAAAAATTTCATAGATAAATTAACAATTTAAATGTTATAAACAAATAAAAATGCTACAAATATATTAATATATATATATATATATATTTTTTTTTTTTTTGATTTTGGCCCGGGCCATGCCGGGCCCTGGCCAAAAATACTAAGCTTGGCTCGGCCCCAAGCCCGAACCGGACTTTTAATTTAGGACCCGGCCCGAGATTTATTTACTCCGGTCCGAACCGGGCCGGTCCGGGCCCGGACTTTTCTGTCACCATTTAACCTACCATATAAACCAAGTATTCAAAGGTGTGGTAATTGATTGGTAAACCTAGCAATGCAAGTCAGCAATATTTTTTTTAGGAACAGTTGAATAGACGTTTCACAATTTGGTTGACATTGAAATTCTACCACACTACTTCATTTGCTTTCTCTTTGATAGTGAAAGCAGCAAAATTTAATATAACATGCAAACTGGAATTTCCGTCAATCGGAATTTCCGTCAATCAGAGGCGAATTGAACAATCTCTATTACAAGATAAATAATAAATCATAATTTGGAAGGTACTTGCATTCTTTTGCCACCTGATTTCCTTCTTGGCCATTCGATTTTCTTCCTCTTAAACACAAACTTATCTATTTTCTATACGAAGAATGGGAATAATTAAGAGTAAAAAAATAAAATTAATAGCTGTTAGTCTTGAAAGCTTTATTTTGGTTCATGGACACCATATTGTTTCACAGAACATAGGCTGAGTTTTAAATGACATAAAGAAAGATAGAAGTTCCAAGCTAATATTGTATATCACATTAATGTTTCTCACCAAAAAGAACTGTGCATATCAAATTTATGCTACTTTTGAGCAAAATATCCAAATGAAAGAGATGCAAGTACCTCCAAATTTAGAACATCAAGAAGAAATAAATAGGATTGCTTGAAAAGCAGGATCAGCCAAGCACAAAACTTGCAAATTTAGAAAGTTTGTTCAACATCAATATCATTTTATAATCAGTACAAACTAGTAAACTATTTGGGAAATGATGTCCTTTAGGTCGGTTATTCTGTTGTAAGATGTGGTGTAATTGTTCATGATATTCCACTTTCCTCCACTAAATTCTTGATACACATCCTCTTTGATGCTACAACCAATTAATTCAATGCCACTTTCTCAAGTTCACATATTTTAATGTGATCTAACGTACGAGAATTGAGTATTATCCAAGTCTAAAATATAAAATTTTAAAGTTTAAAAAAAATCCAAAAAACTCGAGATACATCAAGTAGGAGGTTTTTGATCAAATTTCATCAAAGAGTTTTAAGAGAAGACCACATAGAGGGATTTACGCAGTTTTCATATTTTGACTATAACTTTCTCATACGATATCCGATTTGAGTGATTCAAGTTGCATTAGAAATAGAACTCAAAGATCTATAAATTTTTAGTTTAAGTTAAAGACAGATTCAGACTCATTCCTAATTAAAATTCAATTGCAATAAATCTCTACAGCTTTAGGTTATATGTTTTTAATTTTATGTTATGTTTAAGTGATGGGCCGAACTCTAATATTATTTTAAAAGCCCATGCACGAAATTTAAGTCTTATTTAGCTTAAGATTTAGTTTTTTTAATTCAATTAGGATTTCTTTTAAGAATTTTAGTTTAAGTAGTTATCTTAGGATTTTGCAATTGCCTATTTAAAAGTGCCTTTATTTTGTAATTTTGATAGAGAATTTGGAATAAAGAATAGTCATTAACATTTAACACCTAAGTGTGTGTGAGAGTAGATTCTCTCTCAATTATTAACTAAATCATTATCAAGACGTATCAAAGATTGACGATCTTTGTGGCGTCTCTAAATAGCTAGCACGATTGCTTCAAGAATACATAAGGATTGTTAGAGGCAGATTCTTTACTTGATCTTGGAGAAGTTTTGTTTCCTAACAAAGTATGGTTAAAGTTTTGACAAGAAATAAAGAAGGGTTTTCAAAAATAAATTTTCAAGAATATTTTTCTTGGAGGTCTAATTTGATCTTGTAAGGGTTTTGTTGTGATTCGTGATTCTTGAAATTCGCTCAATTACGCAGGATTGGCTAGGAAATCAATTCTACGGTGATTTCTTTCATATTCACAGAATAAAAATAGGAATCCAGTAAGACACAAAAGGCCAAGTTATTGCAGTAAAATAATAAGGTTAAATGAGGTTTCATGCAGAGAATTTTAATTGAAAAGTGAAAACATTACTGTTGCTGTTAGCACCTTTTTTATTGGCATGTGTCCGTGACAAAACAAGTTCAATTGAGTTGTAATATGTCGTGAAGATCTTTGTGCAATTGGACTGGTTTCTGGCTGCTGTGCATCAGACATACGTTCGTGGTGCGTTCGTTGCAGTGTTCGAACGGTTGGCGTTAGTGTCACGTTCTCTATTGGGTTCGAACGGACGCATTCCAGAGAGCAAACGTTCGAGGCACGTTCTTGTGGGGTTCGAACGGGAGCATTCCAGAGAGCTCACGTTCGTTGTGCGTTCGATTGGCGTTCGAACGAGTCTTCACAGAAAGGGCGCGTTCGTGTAGCGTTCTAGTAAGCGTTCGAACGCGACTGCGATCTGAACGCGTTTTTGGCCTGCAAAACCCTAGTTTTTCACCCTACCTATAAATATAACACTTAGCCGCCATTCCCCATCAGTTGAAAGAGCTGAAACACTTTTCCCTTGAGCCAAATCTCTCAAAGCTTTCAACTCTCTTTGATTCCACCATTGAAGACTTCATCATCTTCTTGTCTTCTCTATTAATGTGAGAAATCCTTCTTTGATAAACCTTCAACACAATATAACCCAAATCCATAATCCTTTAGAGTTCTATAAGAGGAGTTTTGGTAGTCGGAGTTCCGGCGTTCAGAGGTGATACAATCTACTCAGAGACTTCAGAGGTTCCGAAGAAAACCGTGCGTCGCGGGCTTGAGGAGTTGCCTTGAGTTCTTGCAGTATAGAGGTACTTGAGTCGGTGGAGTTGCCACCATAGGTTTGACCATCGCTGTAAGTTTTTCTCTATATAGTGGATTCGGTGGTAGCCTATACCCGGAGTGGTTTTTTACTCGGAAGAGTTTTCCACTTCGTCACCAAAATCATTGTGTTGAATTTTGTGTGATTGATTTTATTTGATGTTTTAATTTCTGTTATTGTTTTAATATTTGCAGCATATTTTGTTTGATTGTTATTGTGGTTGCCTGTTACTTTGCCTGTTGCAATTCCATTAGCTGCAGTAATCAGGACTTGTCCTGCTTATTGTTTGTAATTCCGCATAGGGTCAGAACTTGTTTAAAACCGAATTTTCAATTGGTATCAGAGACTGAACTCGATCCTTGACCCATTAGCTATGGAGCGTAGTCAACCCTTAAATTGTCCGCCATTTTTTGATGGCACGGAATATTTGCATTGGAAGGTTCGCATGAGAGCGTTCTTTAAGTCCTTAGATGAGGTGGTCTGGATGACTTTTGAACACAGTGGAAACCTCCCGTTGTTATTGTTGATGGGGTATCTTCCCCTAAAGATAAATTGACCTGGACCAAGGACGAATTTGATGCTAGCAATAGGAACAGCAAGGCTGTTAATGCCATACATGGTGCTGTGTGTTCTGCTGAGTTTAGGAGAATCTCAATGTGTGAGATAGTCAATGATGCTTGGGACATCCTGCAGACTGTGCATGAAGGCACATTGTCTGTTAAAAATAATAGACTCCAGGATTTAGCTACTAGGTTTGAGGTCGCCAGAATGAAAGAAGATGAGACATTTGATAAGTTTTATGCTGAGATTAACGATATTGTTAACTCTAGTTTTAACCTATGTGAGACTATTCCTACCTAGTAGTAATAGTTATGAAAATCATGAGATCCCTACCTGATAAGTTCCTACCCAAAATCACCGCCATCGAGGAAAGCAATGACCTCGATCAGCTTAATTTAGATGAACTCGTAGGAAAGCTGCAGGTTTATGAGAAAAAGCTTCCTGGTTTTATAGAGCCAAAAAAGTTTGCGATGAAAATCGCCAAGGAAGTTGTGCATGATTCGTTTAGTGATGATGATACCATCAAGGATCATGATTTGGCCTTGTTTGCAAAGAAGTTTAAGAAATTTCTTAAACTTAAGAAGAGTGGCCATAGCAGTAACAAGGATAGGGAGGTTATGCCTAGAGAAAAGAGGTATAGCAGGAAAGAGTCTAGAGAGGATAGGGGTAGTAGATCCCGTGATGTCCAATGCCATGAGTGTGAAGGATATGGGCACATTAGATCTGAGTGTCCCACATATCTGAAGGCTAAAGGTAAGAAAGCCATGGCAGCCTCTCCCAGTGATTCAGAAGGTGGATATACCTCTGATGAGTCTCCTAAAGACAAGAACAATTATATAGCATTTACTGCTAGTGTGGACTGTGATAGAGAGATGATTATTACTGTATGATGCTGATTCTGAAGTCTCTCTTGATGAGTCCGTTGATGAGGATAGTCTTCAGGTAGCTTTTGCTGAACTGTTTAATGAGAGTTTAGCTATTAAGAAGACTAATATAGAGGTCAGTAAAAGGCTGAAAATTGTAGAGCTAGAAAAGAATGAAGCTCAAGCTAAATTTGAGCAAAGCCTTTTGATTGTTGATGACCTAGAGGAGAGGAACAGAGGCCTAGTTAATAGAGTCCAAATATTAGAGACCGAACTTTAAAATGCTAGAACCCAGTTGTCCGCATTTTCTAGTGGAAATAAAAAAGTGGACGGTATGTTAGGTATTATTTCTGAGCCTAACTGAAATAAGGCTTCTTCTTCCAAAGTTGTGCCTGTTGCAGCTAAACGTGACTTAGGTAAGAAACCTGTTATGTGTAGTCATGTTTCTCCTCATGTTATTCATCGTCCTGTTTCCCAACCTCATTCTAGAGGTGTTATGGGAAAACCTCGCTCTCATCCGAGGTTTGTGCCTGTGTGCCACCACTGTGGCAAGGCTGGACATATTAGGCCTAAGTGCTTCATGTTGCATAAGCAAAAGAAAAGGCCTAAGAGTGTGTCGCCTAGATTTGATTCTTCAAATCTAGCTTCTCAAGTTTTTGCACTAACTAAACAGACACAATTTCTTAGTGAGAAACTTTCTTTGTTGGCTATGAATTCTCAAGTTGATGAGGTTCCTAGAAAGGTTTGGGTGAGGAAGCAAGATGATTTCCCATCTACTTCTGCATGTCCTGATGGATATTATGAGAGTGCACTTCGGTGTAACTCTGCTTAAAAGATGCATTTGTATTTTCCCATTGCATGTGTGTGTGCGTGTGTTTTATTTTTTTTGCACGTTATTTTTTTTACAGCAAATGGGTGTGTGTGTGTCTTGTTTTTGTTATATATCCCTTGGTATATAGGATGGAAACCCAGACATAAATTTCATAGCTGATTCCGAATGGACGGTAGTATGATCTGCACTCGGGATACAACTCCACGTATCATTGGATGTTTTACAAGCTGTTTGTGGTCTTATTTTTTTTTTTTGTGCTTTAAAACTGAAAAATCAAAAAAAAAATTATATATTTTGAAAAGACCAAAAATATTTTTATGGCTTGTTAGAGCATGAATAGCATGTGCATGTGATCCTGGTATGTAGGATATATGATTATGCATGTATGATATGCTGTTATTTTTCTTGATGCTCTATATACATGAGTGTGTGTGATAAAAACCTTTGGTATATCTTGTGCTTGCACCTACACATACACGTTTTTATTTTATCAAGGTTTGGTCGCATGTATGAGTTTTTGGAATATCAATCTAATTTCTATCATATCCTGTTTGCTCAATAGTGTGACCTTTTGACTAGATGACCTTACTATCCCCTTTTGCAAAAGTAAAAAAATAAATTTAAAAAGAAAAATGAGACTCAAGTGCAAAAGAGCCAAAATGGCCAAATTCAAAAGATAAGGGCAAAAACCCTTCACTCGAAAGAGTTGTTAAAAATGAGCTCATGATTTTTCTGGGGTAAATAATATAGCATGCAACCAATGTTGCTTATTTTCAGGTCCTAGTGGTCCTGGGTTTGAACACTTATTTTGTGGACTTGGTTTGTTTAGAGATGGATTTCTTTGGCTGTGTCCAGCTCATAAAATAAGGTCTTAAGCCTTGATTTGTTGTGCACTTTATTTTTCCACGCAAGTGCTTTATATGCTTTGGTGTTTATGTCATATGCATAAGTGTTGTATTCAGCCACTTTTAAAATGATGCATATTGTTTCATGTCATAAACAGTTGAATACTGACTGGGTATCATTGTATCAGCTTGAAATGCTGTTTCAGTCAGTTTTTGACAGGATTTTTATTTATCTCAGTATGTGTCTGTGTGTGCTTCATGTTATTGCATACCAACTTTTTTTCCTGTGCATTTGTTATTTTGCTAACTATATAGCTGTTAGTGTGGGGGAGTATTTCCTGTTTGTTTATGCTCTTGCATGTTTTGTCTCCTGTTCTCCTGTTATTTTTCCTGTTTCTTTTACCCTTTGTCATTTCGTGACAAAAAGGGGGAGAGTAATATATTAAGGGGGAGAGCCTTAATATATATGAGAGAGCCGTAGAATACCCTTTGGATATCTCCGTTTTAAGGGGAGTTAAGATTAAGGGGGAGAAGGATTTCTACTTGTACATGCATGAGATTTTTACCTACTTTATGTTCTATTTGATTATCTCAATGTTTTTCACGGTATATTGTTGTTTGTGGATGTTTCAGGTAGCAGGTATGTTGCTGCGGTGGCATTAATCTCAAGACTACTTTGTTAGGTGTTAGATCGAGTCCATTTGTAATAAGTCACTGTTTTGATGGTTGACAGTTGACTACTTTGCTTTTTGGGTCTATTACCGTAGTCTTTGTATTAAGTAGTGTTTTGTCACGGAATGCCAAATGGGGAGATTGTTAGCACCTTTTTTATTGGCATGTGTCCGTGACAAAACAAGTTCAATTGAGTTGTAATCTGTCGTGAAGATCTTTGTGCAATTGGACTGGTTTCTGGCTGCTGTGCATCAGACATACGTTCGTGGTGCGTTCGTTGCAGTGTTCGAACGGTTGGCGTTAGTGTCACGTTCTCTATTGGGTTCGAACGGGCGCATTCCAGAGAGCAAACGTTCGAGGCACGTTCTTGTGGGGTTCGAACGGGAGCATTCCAGAGAGCTCACGTTCGTTGTGCGTTCGATTGGCGTTCGAACGAGTCTTCACAGAAAGGGCGCGTTCGTGTAGCGTTCTAGTAAGCGTTCGAACGCGACTGCGATCTGAACGCGTTTTTGGCCTGCAAAACCCTAGTTTTTCACCCTACCTATAAATATAACACTTAGCCGCCATTCCCCATCAGTTGAAGAGCTGAAACACTTTTCCCTTGAGCCAAATCTCTCAAAGCTTTCAACTCTCTTTGATTCCACCATTGAAGACTCATCATCTTCTTGTCTTCTTATTAATGGTGAGAATCCTTCTTTGATAAACCTTCAACACAATATAACCCAAAATCTCTAATCCTTTAGATTCTATAGGAGGAGTTTTGGTAGTCAGAGTTCCGGCGTTCAGAGGTGATACAATCTACTCAGAGACTTCAGAGGTTCTGAAGAAAACCGTGGGTCGCGGGCTTGAGGAGTTGCCTTGAGTTCTTGCAGTATAGAGGTACTTGAGTCGGTGGAGTTGCCACTATAGGTCTTGACCATCGCTGTAAGTTTTTCTCTATATAGTGGATTCAGGTGGTAGCCTATACCCGGAGTGGTTTTTTACTCGAAAGAGTTTTCCACTTCGTCACCAAAATCATTGTGTTGAATTTTGTGTGATTGATTTTATTTGTTGTTTTAATTTCTGTTATTGTTTTAATATTTGCAGCATATTTTGTTTGATTGTTATTGTGGTTGCTTGTTACTTTGCCTGTTGCAATTCCATTAGCTGCAGTAATCAGGACTTGTCCTGCTTATTGTTTGTAATTCCGCATAGGGTCAGAACTTTGTTTAAAACCGAATTTTCAGTTGCAAAAGACAGGATGAAATTTACATGTGCATCAGTTCGGCTGAGAGTTTGAGTTAGCCGAGTCAAATGTTTATTGGTCTTACTGTTCGGTAAAAACCATGCTCTAATAGGAATTATCAATCGGATGAAAATAGTAAAAACCTGCATATACAGCAGTAATTCTTTTATTTTGAAGCATTGTTAAAAATCGTATGACTTGGTGTTTTCACTTTTCACTACTTGACGTACTTTAAGACATGGCACATGCTAGGACTTGGATCAAGTCTTCAGTCTCAATTGCATTTTTGAAAACTAAGAAAGATGATCTACTGTATTTCCCAAATTTTTCTACGATGATATTAATTAATGAGTGGTTGGGAGTTGAGGGACTGATTAAATACCAGACTAAGAAATAGAAACACAACTGCAACCGTTGACTCCTTCCCATTTTTTAAACATCTGAGCAACGTGCATAGCAAAGAGCTACTATTTCTTTAATTGCCAAGACAAAAACTAGTAAGAAAACTTCTATTTCATTACTAGTCGAGTTATGAACTGAAAAGAAAAGATTTGCTTGTACCTTGGCATTGGTGCAACACAGGTACAATGGACATGGGGAGAAGTATATGAAATTGACAGATCACAATTCAATTCCTAAATCCGAATATCGTTATAAACATTAATTAAAGAGGAAAAAAAAAACAAAAAAGAGCAGCTCCGTGTACAAATCTGTTAATTTACATGCCAAACAAAGAAACATTTTATATGTATCTGTCTTGTAAGAGTTAATTCATTATAAGCAAGACTCCCTATAATATTGTTAGAATCATAATTATCCAAAGATATGATTATGATTCTATATATTTCTAATATATTGTTACATAATCATTAATATATGATTATTAGTATATTTATTTTCTATATCTAATTTGATGTAATGCTTATATAAAGGCGTATCTTTTGTAATTCCAAATATTCAAAACTATAGAATTATTTTATTTCTTTTCATGGTATCAGCGCTAATCTATCTCTAAATTCTATGATTTTGTCTGGTTTTTCTCCTGTATAGTCATTATTCAAGCTGGCGCGTGGGGAACACATGCCACTATATGCGTGTGAGCCTCAAGCGCTGCATCCTCTTCGGCAGTCTTGACAACACCGACGAGGAGGAAATGATCAGATCTTGTCGGCCATTCATTCCTTGTTCGCATCAAGTTCCACAACTGACTTTTTTTGGGATTTTTCTATCATATAAGGTGATTTGACAAGTTTTCTTTAGATATTTTGAGTTGTTTTGGAATAGTTTAAACTTTTCCCGCTATGCATTTTCCAGCGATGATAAACCATCCAAACCTCTGCATATGTTCCAATTGTACATTCTCCAATGACATTAAAACATTCAAGTCACCGCACATGTTCCTACTGTGCATTCTCCAGCAGTGTTAAAACACTCTAATCTTTCTGTGGTTTTTGTATTGGTTTCATTTGTAATAAGTTTTGTGCATATGATACGTATGCTCCAGGCTCCAGCTTAAGGGGAGTGTTAGAATCTCTAAGATATTATTAGAATCATAATCATTATTATCCAGAGATATTTATCATCCAGAGATATGATATGATTCTATATATTTTTAAGATATTATTACATAATCATTGAGATATGATTATGTAATCTTAATGATTAATAGTATATTTAATTTTTATATTTTACTTGATGTAATGCCTACTTAAAGACATATCTTTTATAATTCTAAGTATCCAAAAATATTGAATTGTCTCATTTCTTTTCATAAATAATATAATCATTGTTTAGTGGATTACACGTGTTAGTAAGTTTGTTCATCACCTTCCATCTCACTAATAATCCTTGGAGATAAAACAATCATATCATACATACATATATTTTTGTCCCCTCTTGTGTGGTGCTGCCACTTGGTACTTTATAAGATAAGAGTAAAATTATCTACTATAATTGATTCATGAATCTCAAATCTAAATTGCCTTGATTCATTCATTATTTGATTCATGAATCTTGAAAGTTGAAATATGTGTTAAAAATTTTATTTCATTCATTCATCCATTTCCTGATTCATAAATCTCGAATCCAATTTTATTTGATCCATTCATTATTTGATTCATGAAATAAAATATAATTTTACTTGATTCATTACTTGATTCATGTATCTGATCTCACTATAATCTTATGTCTATATAAATGAGTGTTGAGATGTATTGAAAATATACGATATAAGTAATAAAATATTATATTGTTATTTTGATAGACTATTTAGTGGAACAGTGGCCTTAAGTTGGTAGCCTAAGTCGATTTTGATACGTATTACTTGAATATTTTGGAGAATTGAAAATATTATGGGTAAATAAGTATTTTTATAGGTTCTTGAAGTCATATTTTATTTTATTTTTGAAAAATAAAAATGGCAGCAATTCGCAATACGCATTCCAGTAATATACTTAATCTTTTCTTATTTTGACATTTAAGGTATGAAATAAATCATCTTGGGACTTGGGAGTAAAAACTTTGAATTTATCAGCTCTAGCATTCCAGAAACCATAAAACAAAAAAACAAAAAACAAAAACAAAAAAAAAAAAAAAAAAAAAACAAAAAAAAAAATATACCCATATTTTAACAATTTTAATTCACCAGGCTTCAAATCTTAAAATAATAACTTATCCAAACTTGCAACTTGAGAAACATCAAGGAAACACTATCCGGCACAAAACGACAAAAGAGTGTGAATGAAAGTGTACCTTGATCACCATCCGTCCGATGCTCCCTTTGACCTTATCTTGAACTTGATCCAACGGCTGAAATACAACAAGTATAAATAATTAGAGTAATTGACAGTAAGGGAGCTTTCCTTCTAGCATCGTCGAAGGTCCGTTGAAAAGTCAGATAATTGACAATAGCTGACGCCTATATATATATATATATATATATATATATATATAAACGTTGTAATGAATCTCATTCATACTTAAAATCTCTTCAACATCTTCAAGATTCAAAACCTCTAAAAGTGAGCTTGCCAAGTTGCTGTTATGGCTACACCAATTGAAAAATTTGCTCTCGAGTTTATCGAGCGACAACTATTGGGTGAAAATTCTCCTATTGCGGGATTTGATTCGAGTTTGTCCAGCGGTGATTGTTCGGAAACTTCCAGCTCTCATTCTTCATCAACGATATCAGATTATAGTTACTTCAACGACGTCGTTTTCTTCGAATTTGAATCGAAACCTCAAATAATTGATCTTGTTACACCGAAATCCACTAATCCTTGGTCTCAATTGACTGAAGATTTCTTTGAATTTGACATTATACCTCAAAGAAAATCGGGACCGAACAATTATAGCTCAGAATCCGAATCCAAGCCTTCTCCAAATTCAACCTCTCAATCGTCTCGCAAACCGTCGCTGAAAATTTCGGTGCCTAAGAAAGTCGAATGCCGGAGTAGGAAGCCGGAACCTGAGAATTCGGAAGAAAAGCATTACAGAGGAGTTCGACGGAGGCCGTGGGGAAAGTACGCAGCGGAGATCCGAGATCCGACCCGGAGAGGGTTGCGTGTCTGGCTGGGGACATTTGACACGGCCATTGAAGCCGCCAGAGCCTACGACGGAGCTGCGTTCAAGATGCGCGGCTCAAAAGCTATCCTCAACTTTCCTCTTGAAGCCGGCAAGTGTGACTCCAGCGCTACTGCTGCTGGCGCGAGTGAGGCAAAACGGAAGAGAGACGTTGAGAGTGAAGAAATAGAAGAGGAGAAGGAAATGAAGGTGGTGAAAACGGAATGTGTGGAGACTGTTAAGGATACTCCGTTTACGCCGTCGAGTTTCGCGGCGTCTTGTGACTGGGACTGGGACTGTGATGTGAAAGGGATATTTAACGTCCCTCTTTTGTCGCCGTTATCGCACCCCCCAATGGGCTTTCCTCAGTTGATCGTTCTTTGACTTTTGACCAGTGTAAACGCGCTGTTGGTGTTTTATGTTAATAATATTTAAATTATTATTTAATAATTATTAATTAAATTTTATAATCAAAATAAATTAATTAAGTAAAATAAAATACAAAACTAACTTTGAATACAAGAGGGGTGTATTCAATTGAGATTTTAAAGATTATTTATGAATAAATAAGTCTAGTGGATTTTAAAAGACTATTTAAGAATGTAATGACTTATAAGATTTTATTATAGTTTTTTTAATCATGATTT
The DNA here is from genome assembly GCA_019454045.1 of Zanthoxylum bungeanum. NCBI lineage: Eukaryota > Viridiplantae > Streptophyta > Magnoliopsida > Sapindales > Rutaceae > Zanthoxylum > Zanthoxylum bungeanum. Next base: position 269,751 of record SKCR01003760.1, on the reverse strand, counting down.
TTTACTTATTGGATTTTAAAAAATTTACATCATAAGAATTTAAAAGATTTGAAATGACCATATATATATATATATATATATATATATATATAATATATATATATATATATATATATATATATATATATATATATTTACTTTTATGATGCTAACCAACCAACTTTTAATCGGATTATGAGTAATGTCTATCTAGTTCAATGAGACATTTTTTTCTTGGGTCATTCTTGTTCAAGTCACCCTCTACTGAATTGACAATGTTATAATTTCTATCATGGTTAGGTGGGAATGCCTCAACCATGACAACTATATTTTCATTACAAGCTATGTTGGCGGTAATATTTCCTAGACTTAAGCAATCTATCAATATTTTACTAACAGTGCAGATAACTTTATTGACGAAAATGCTTAATTACCTCTGATTGCTTTCTGAGTTTCTGTGACAGAATGTCATGCCTCTGACCTAGAAATAAAAGATAACACATCGACATCAATGATCTTAATAATTGAGAAATAATTTTCTTCCTTAAGCTTGGGTTTTTTTTTAAAAAAAAAAAAAATTATAAGTAAAAAATAAGCGAGAAAACGAGGAAAAAAATCATTGTTGTGCTAAATTTATTTTGTACTTTATCATCTATCCAATTAAAGAAGTCATACTTGCCTTAAAGAAAATCTAGGAAATTATCTTTAAATGTGATAGAATTTTCCTCCTCGAAAGTGAAATTCATTAAGAAAAATGGTTGGAGGAATGACATTACCATTTACATTTAAAAGAAAGTCATATTATTTTGTTTGAAAGAAAAAAAAAAATTACTAATAAGAAAGTAACTTGTTCACGAAGAGCTAACATGTATGTTCATCTTCTGTTTTCTAACAGTCAAACAAATATCATGTCAAAAGTCTCATGGGTTAGGGTAAGATTTTTTTATAGAGTTTGTTTTTATAATTCTTATTGAAAAGTCCCACACAATCACACATATAAAAAATCCTTCAAAATAATTAAGTTTTTCAATACCATAAGATCTTCTATTATTTGTTTAAAGTCCTGATTTAATATCACTAAATTTGGACGCTCTCTTTAAAAAATCATAATAGTCTTAATGAAATACCACAATACTTTTTAGATTATTTAAAAATCTTAATTGAATACCACAAGACTTATTTAACCCAAAATTTTCTTTTAAAATCTCAATTGAATACACTTCACAATCTCAGTCAATTAGCACAAAATGACAAATTTTATCAGAATCTTTATCATGCAAATAATATGAAGAGAATTTTTTTTTAAAAAAAAAAACTATGAAAGCATCATGATTAAGTGTCATATATGTTTTTTTTTTTTTTTAAAAAAACTGTGAAAACATCATAAATTTAATTTTTTTAAAAATTATTAAAAAGACAAGTACTATTGTATTAATCTAAATAAAAATTTAAAGTAGATATTTTTAAACATCCACATCGAATATATCTAATAAATATATTAAATAAGAACCATATTATACAAGAAATCATATTATACTATTCGATAATTTTTTTAATAATATCATTGATAATCCAACAAAATTTATACAAACACATATATATACACATATACATGCGCACACATGATTTTCTCATTCCCTCACGTGTCATTTAATTTCTATAATTAATTTATTATTTAAATTATAAAATTAAAACATCTATAAAATTAACTTTTTTATTATTAAATTATAAAATTAATAATAAGAAACATATTATAATATAAAAATATAATCTCTTTTAAAATGAAAAAACTTTTAAATTTAATTAATTTATTATTTTAAATTATAAAATTAAAATGACAAACAATTAAAATAAAAAATCTTTTACAATAAGAATATATATTATAATCTCACATTAAAATTAAAAAATACGTGGAACATAATCTATGTAATTAAATTTTTATTATTAAATTACAAAATTAAAATAAGAAACAAATTATAATATAAAAATAGAATCTCATATTTATTATAAGATTTTAAAATTAAAATATCTCTACTATTATTTTTTTTTATTAAATCATAAAATTAAAATAATAAATTATTAAAATAAAAGCCTATTACGATATAAAAATATAATCTTTTATTAAAATAATAAATTAATTAATTTAATTTAATATAAAAATATAACTTCTTATTAAAATAAGAAATTAATTCACAATTAATTTTTTTATTATTAAATTAAAAAAATTAAAATAACAAAGTATTAAAATAAGAAACCTATTATAATATAAAAGCATAATATATTATTTTAATAAACCTAAATAGTAGCCGGCCACAAAACCTAACTAATTTTTATGGTTCGAGTTTACAATATAAAAACATAATCTCAAGTTAAAATAAAAAAAAAAAACTTAGTAATTTAATTAATTAATATTATAATTTATTATTGTAAAATTATAAAATTAAAATGATAAACTATTAAAATAAAAAACCGATTATAATAAGAAAATATATAATAATCTCTCATTAAAATAAAAAAATACGAGACACTTAATCTTTATAATTAATTTTATTATTATATTCTATTAAATTTTTTTAAAAAAATGTGAATATTGTATTAAAATTTAAAAAAAAAAACATGTGTGACACATAATATATGCAATTAATATTTTTATTATAAAATTAAAATAATAAATTACTAAAATAAGAAACTATTATAATATAAAAACATAATCTCATTTAAAATAAGAAATCTAAATTACAACTATCCACAAAACCTATCCAATTTTTTGGATTTCGAGATTATTGTCGTTTGTTATTTTATTTTGAATTATTTTTATAAAAAAAATTCATAATTTTTATTATTTTTTGTGCTCCAATATACAAACTCTGACTATTATATTTTGCATAGTGAATTAGAAATATTGTATGAGAATCGAGAGACAAGTGAATAAAAGATAAATATGAGAATCGATAGACAAATGAATAAAAGATAAATATTAAGTGTGAGTATTACAATTGTCTCATTTAAATTATAAAATCGATGAGATTCGGAGCGTGTACAATATGAATACCTAAAATAATATTAGGATATTTGTTATAATATGAAATTATAGTTAAAGATGTGTTCAACCCGCACAAAGTGCGAGCCATATAGTAGTATATATAAAAGTTAAATATTTTTAAGCTCTCTCAATGAGCAACGTAGGCGACTCAATTTTGAAAAATAAAATAAAATAATTTTAATTAAATATTAAATTAAGTTGTCATTTTCCAAATAAAAAACTAACAAATTGATCTATCATATTTTTAATCAAATACCTGATCAAATATTTATATAAATCTATATATTTTATCATCCAAAAGCCACATATAAAATCCCCTAAATATAGATTAAAATATGTTTACCATTTTTATTGTTAATCTATATATATAATTTTTTAATGAATCTGATATGTTTACCATTTTCCCAGCTAAGAATAATAATATTTTAATTAAGAGAAATATTAAAATCCACTAAAAGTTCAATATTTCGTATAATATAATCCTAATAAGCATTTAATTCTTATATGTCACTAAGAGGACAATTTAACTTTAAGATTTGGCAAACTAATCATGCACATATGCAAAATTTATGCTAATAAATACACTAATTTTATGTATTAATCTTGTAAATACTCCGAATCTTATAGATTTTGTAGTTTAAATGAAACCGTTGATCTTGTAAATATTTTCTTATTATAATATCGTTCTTATAAAATTATAATATGTATTTTTATTGTAATAGATTTTTTATTTAATAAAAAATTAATTGTAAATATATTTTAATTTTATAGTTTAATATTAAAAATTAATTATATAAGTTAATTGTCGAGTTTAAGTGTCACATATATATTTTTATTTTAATGAGAGATTATAGTATATGTTCTTATTATAATAGGTTTCTTTATTTAATTTTATAATAATAAATTAAAATATTAATTAATTAAATAATTAAATCAATAGGTTCCTTATTAGTAGATTATTTTTTTATATTCTAATATGTTTCTTATGTTAATAATTTATTATTTTAATTTTATAATTTAATAATAAAAATAATTGTAGAGATATTTTAATTTTATAATTTAATAATAAAAAATTAATTGTAGACATTAGGTTAATTGTAGATAATTTAATAGTGTTTTTTAATAGGATATTATAATATATTTTCTTATTATAATAGAATTCTTATAAAATTATAATATGTATTTTTATTGTAATATGTATTTTTACTTAATAGAATTATTAATTTTATTTTATAACTTTAATATGGAGCCTCCATATTATGCGATGATGAGACTTCAAAATGTTTAACTTTGATATATACTAGCACAAGGCCCGCACTTCGTGTAGGTTGAACATAAATCACTACAAGAATTATGGCTTTTAGCGTCCAAATATTTAGCGTCGAAACATTATTCGACGCTAAAAGTGAGTTTTAGCGTCGAATATCATTTTCGACGCTATATGTCATATTTTTAGCGACGGAATAAAATTTCGACGCAGAATATTAATGTTTTAGCGTCGCAAACATTTTTCGACGCTAAAAACATAACTTTAGCGTCGAATAATATTCGACGCTGAATAATTATATTATTGCAATAATTTTTGGCGCCAAATATTACACTTTTAGCGTCGAAAAACGGAGTCGACGCCAAAAATATACTTTTAGCGTCGAACGTATATCGTCGCTAAAGGTTTATGAAGTTTCCACCGACAAATCCTTGACTCTTTCGCGTCTAAATTAAATTCGACGCTAAATTTTTTATTTTAGCGTCGAAAAAACTGTTTCGACGCTAAAAACGTCAACAATTAGAGTCGAATTTGAATATTCGACGCCAAAAATAAAACTTTTAGCGTCGAAAATATTTTCGACGCTAAAGAGTTATGAAGCTTCCACCGACAGGTCCTTGATTCTTTCGCGTCTAAATTAAATTCGACGCTAACTTTTTGATATTTAGCGTCGAAAAAACGGTTTCGACGCTAAAAACGACCACAATTAGCGTCGAATTGGTGTTTTCGACGCTAAAGATAGATTAAAATGCAGATGGTCACCAACCCTTCTCCCCCTCTGTTTTTTCTCTCATTCTCTTCATTTTCATCCTCTGAAATCTGAGAATTTCTCCTCTACAGCCTCACATCTCTCCTAAAAATTTTCAATAAAATTGTAATCAATTTCCGATAAGGTAATTCTTCTTTCATATTTCTTTATTATTTTCAATTTTTATGATTATATATGTTGTTTATATGTTGTTTGTTAGTGATTTATGATTCATATATGTAGAGTAAGTATATTAATTAATAAAATATAATTTTTTTGTAAACTATTTAATTTATCAACCAAATATATATATATTATATATATGCTTAAATTAAGTATTACTGAATTAGTAATGTTGATTACTGTAAAATGATATCTAATAATTATATTATTTTATTTAGGTATTCTGCTGAAATGGATAGAAATTGGATGAGCTCTCTGGATAGATTGAGTGTTGAATATCGTAATGGAGTGTCTGAGTTTATGGAAGTCGCAAAGCAACACATTGATGCAGAAGGTCGTGTTCGTTGTCCATGTGCAAATTGTTTGAATAGGAAAAGGAAGCGGTTAGATGAAGTTCATAATCATTTATACATGCCAGGAATATCACCAACTTACCGTACGTGGATTTATCACGGTGAGCAGTATCATTCTCAGTCACGGTTTTTTGATGTCGGCGAAGGGAGCAGTAGTTACAATCAACCTGCAAACGATGAGATCGCTGATATTTTGCATGACTTACAAGGTCCACAACTTGGTCATAGTGTTAGTGGCGACATGCCAGTGTTAAGTGGAAATGATCAAAATTTATTTAGTGAACTACTTGATGAGGCAAAAAAAATTCCATTCGAAGGTGCTGGAATGTCGATCTTGAATTTCGTTGTGAAATTATTACACATTAAAGTGATCAACAGAATGACCAACAAAAGTATCGATATGATGTTAGAGTTACTGGCCCAAATGTTACCGGTTGGAAGCGAATTGCCTAAGTCGTACTACGAGGCAAAGAAAATGTTGCGTGATCTGGGAATGGGGTATGAATCCATTCATGCTTGTAAGTTTGATTGTGTATTATTTCGTGCCGAGTATGAATCACTTGAACATTGTCCGATATGTGGTGAAAGTCGGTACAAAGTCCGTAGTATGGGGAAGAAAGTGCCTCAAAAGATATTGCGATATTTCCCTTTAACGCCCAGGCTGCAGAGATTGTTCATGTCACGACACACAGCGACTGATATGATGTGGCATCATGAAAAGAGGATCGGTGCGGAGGGCATACTTAGACATCCTGCGGACGGAACCGAATGGAAGGAATTTGATGACATGTACCCCCGTTTCGCTGAGAACCCCCGTAATGTCAGGTTAGGTCTTGCCTCTGATGGTTTTAACCCATTTGGGAATATGTACAACTCTTATAGCATCTGGCCCGTTATTGTCATTCCATATAACTTACCTCCATGGAAATGTATGAAAGATCCGTTCATGTTTATGTCATTGCTTATCTCTGGTCCACGTTCACTTGGTAAAGATATAAATATTTACTTGAGACCATTGATCGAGGAGTTACAAACATTATGGAATGTGGGTGTGCATACCTATGATGCAGCTTCAGAGCAGTATTTTCAGATGCATGCCGCATTATTATGGACCATTAATGATTTTCCAGCATATGGTTCATTATCTGGATGGAGCACTAAGGGATACATGGCATGTCCAGTTTGTGCGGATCATACACCTTCGCAACGATTACGGAATAAAATCGGATACACGGGGCACAGAAGATTTCTTGAGTCGAGTCATCCTTGGCGGAGGAGTAAATTATTTAACGGGCAACATGAACCTTAGAGTAAGCCCAGTCGATTGTCTGCATTTGACATACTTTGCCAACATCAACATCTCAAAGACAGCACACCAGGTAAACATCCTAATAATAGAGATAAAAATCGAAAACGGTTACCTGAAGAGTTGAATTGGACAGGAAAAAGTATTTTCTTTGAGTTAGAATATTGGGGGACTCTGAGTTTGCGACATAATTTGGATGTAATGCATATAGAGAAAAATATTTGTGAGAGTTTAGTGGGTACACTATTCAATATTCCGGGTAAGACAAAAGACACTGTAAATGCTAGATTGGACCTACAAGATCTTAGAATTCGCAGTGAATTGCATTTACAAGACTCCTCTCGAGGTTTTATTAAGCCTCCTGCTAGTTATGTGCTCAATCAATCGGAGAGAAAATCATTCTGTGATTGGCTGAAAATGGTTAAATTCCCTGATAATTATGCATCCAATATTGGGCGTTGGGTCAGAGATGATACAATAACGGGATTAAAGAGTCACGATTGTCATGTGCTGCTCGAGATTCTCCTTCCTGTTGGCATTCGACCTTATCTCCCCCCGAATGTATGCATCATCTCACGTCAATTAATGTTCAACGTTGTTGGTACAAGAATGATCCATACATTTTTTGTACGCAAGCACGTTCAGTGATATATATACCTGATCCTAAGTTAGGAACTGGATGGATGGTGGTAGAAAAGTTAGAACATAGGGCCATTTGGGACACGCAGGAGAAAGATAGAGTTGACATATCAGATGAAACACAATAAGTCTCCGGCAATTTTGAAGTTCCTGAACAGATATTTGTTGGACCAACTGTCAACGTTCCTGAAAATATAACATTAACTCGATCTAGTACAGACGTTGAGCTAATTCCTCATTCTGAAGTGAGCGTTGAAGTAGCAAGTGAAGAACAATTTGACACTGAAGATGACTTCGATTCCAGTCACGAATCCTCAAATACCGACGATAATAGTGATTAATTATGAAGTTACAGTATTTTGTGATGGATGAATAATTTTATGGATTAATGTATGGTTGTTGATTTTAATTACTCTTTAGATATGGTTGAAATATTAACGTAATGATTAATAGTATAACTATGATATGATTGAGTTTTTGCTGCTGAGCCGAGGAAGAAGAGAAGCACTGGTTTTAGGGATGTAAAGGACATTTAGCGTCGAAATAATTGACTTTTAGCGTCGCAGTCGTCGACGCTAATTGTTAAGCGGGTTATTGAAAAATTAGGGTTTTTTTTTCCGGGAAATTTAATTTTTATTTAGCGTCGAAATACTATAGTCGACGCTAAATGTAAGATATATAGCGTCGATTAATAATCGACGCTAATTTTAATTTACTCGACGGTAAATGTGAGACGTTTGGCGTCGACTGTTGTATTTCGACGGTAGATGTCTTACATTTAGCGTCGCCAATTGTATTTCGACGCTATATGTCTTTACTTTAGCGTCGAATGTTATATTTCGACGCTAAATAAAAATTAAATTTCCCGGAAAAAACCATAATTTTTCATTAACCGCCTTACAATTAGCGTCGAAGTAATCGACGCTAAAAGTCAATTATTTCGACGCTAAATGTCCTTTAAATCCCTAAAACCAGTGCTTCTTTTCTTCCTCGGCTCAGAAGCAAAAAACTCATTCATAACATTTTGTTCGAATCTCCAACAGTGACGAACGAAGGAAATCAACAGGTAAGTCTCCTTTGTTGATTTAAAATTGTTTATGAGGATGAATTTGATGAATTTGAGGATGAGATTGATGATATTATTGATGAATTTGATGAATTATTTTTTGATGAAATTGATGATGATGATGATGATGATGATGATGATGATGATAGATGATGATGATGATAGATGATGATGATTTTGAAGACGAACAGCAGCATTTGCTGCTGTTCTGGGCAAGAACAGCAGCAATTACAGAACAGCAGCAATTTGCTGCTGTTCTTGCCTTGCCAAATCAAAATCGTCATCATCATGTTTTATAACTGTTTGATCAAAATCGGCCGTTTATATAATGTTAAGTTTGAATTTGTGCTCTCTTTGGTTAATTATAACTGTTTGATAGATCAATTATGTGGTTTTTCGCGTGTTAGTAATGCTCAGAAATTGGTTTATGATTGCGGAGGATATGCCGCAAGGGAACAATGTTAATGAGGACTTAGCTTATGGACATATGATTGACTCGCTTTGTGTGGCTTGTGATGTATTGGTGATGTGAATAATGAATGCATATGTGAAATGAATAAATGAATGAATGAATTTGAAAACGAAAGTGAGCATTCGATGTTATAAGCGCTTTTGTTAAGTTGTATTGACTTGTATGGATATGTATGTATATGTATAAGAACTTTGGAATTTGATGACGCTAATGCGACGGGTTTTTGCAGATGGCACCGGACAATCACAAACGGGCTACCACGACTCCATCTACATCAGCAAGGGCAACTGGCCCTGGTGATTTCTCTGCTAGCACAGGTGAGTCAAGTACAGTGAAGGGTCGAGGACGCACCCGTGGCCTGGGGTTGGCTAAGTACGTTAAGGCTCACGGGCGTATCCGGATAGAGATATCAGATGATGGACAAACTCAAGTCGGACAACATAATTCAGCGTTTAATACAGCCATAGGAGCTACAGCTCGATATGAAGCTCCCCAAAACTACGTATCTTGGAGAAAGATACCGTGGGAGACGAAACTGAACCAGCTATTCCCTTCGCTACTTGTAAGTTTTCGATATTGTTTGTTATTTAACATTTTTATTTTATACTTATTTTTACTCGAATTTTCATGTAGGAATGGTTCGACTTCGATCTGACCCAAGTGAATGTCCAACAATATATTGACTACCACATGGGGAAAAGTTATAAAGATTATAGAACAAAAGTCCTGAAACCAATATTCGACGAACATGGACCTTCAAATGCTCCACAACACAAACCTGATTTTATAGAGGAACAAGACTGGACATTCTTATGTGAGCTTTGGTCGAGCAAAAAACACGAGGTAAATTTTGAAATAAACGGAAATTTATAATTGTCTTTGTTTTTTGTACTTACAGTGTTCGTGAATACAGGATAAATGTCACGCAAATGCGGAAAATCGAAGTCACTTGCGTTTTAACCACCGTGGAGGTTCGAAGCCATTTATCCAACATCGTGCCGAACATTCTGAGGTAAATATATCCTAACGTAAAATTTAACAGTTAATTATTTTTACTATCTGGAATAATATTGAATTTATTTTATGTTTATAACAGAGTAGCACATGTGAGGTGCAATCATTTCCAGATTTTTTCCGTGTGACGCATTACAATGACAAGAATAAATGGATAAATGAAGAAGCCGAACGCTGCTATGTAAGTTTCAGTTTTTAAAATAAAATAATTAATATTATATATGTTAATTTTTTTTCTCAAATTCTAATATTAACTTATTTTTTGAAACAGAACGAAATGATGGAACTCCAACATCAAACTCAGGAGACAGGGACCGACCCCATACCAGATGAGCAGCTATCGCAATTGGTTTTCAAGAATCAGACAGCTTACAACGTTGGTCTTGGCACTCGTAAGAAGCCAACGTCATCTGCACGCAATAGTGGTAATTCAGACAATGTCTCTCTTCGAGACGAGTTAGTCACCACCAAAGACGAGCTGCAGCAGACTAAGGAGAAGCTACAACAGGTCACGGTGGACCACGAGAAGAAGATGATGGACCACGAGAAGAAGATGGAGCAGTTGGAACAGCAACTGCAGGCTTTCCGTCAGATGTTCGAGGCCTCAATGAGTCATGGTGCATCGGACTCGAGCGTCCCCCCATCACAGTAGCAATTAATTTTATATTTGGTTTTGTATATAATTTTGAACAAATAGATTTAATATAATATTTCTTTTTTCTAAAATAAATTTCAATATAATATTTCATCATTTTGTTATAAATTACATTTTTTCAACTAAATTAAATAATTTAGACCAAAAAATAAGTAAATCACTAATTTTTTTAAAAAAAATTTTGTCTTTAGCGTCGAATATTTCGACGCTAATAGTATACAAAATGGCCGCTGTAAGCGTTCATATAATTCTTTTTTAATATACGTTAGCGTCGACAATTTTCGACGCTAAAGGTCACTTTGAGCGTCGAAATATTTCGACGCTAATAGTAACAAAAAAGGTCGCTGTAAGCTTACATATAATACTTTTTTAATATACTTTAGCGTCGACACTTTTCGACGCTAAATGTTTGAATTTTTGCGTCGATATATTTCGTCGCCAAATATACAATATAGCGTCGAACAATTTACTTTAGCGTCGAAACAAATTGGACGCAAAATACTGTTTTTTAGCGTCGCATGTAATTATTTCGACGCTAAAAGTGATTTTCGTCGACATTTTATCGTCCATTTTTTGCGTCTAATTTGTTCGATTCTAAATATCATTGGCGTCGAAATCTTCACTTATGGCGTCGAAATACTTCGACGCTAAATGGTATAATTCTTGTAGTGAATTTTAGGTATTGATAATGAGACAATTGATTTACTTACACATAATATTTATGTCTCATTCGTTTGTCTCTCGGTTCTCGAATAATATTTATAATTCACTGTGTAAGAGCAGTTAGAGTCTGCATCCTGAAATACAGTAAAAAAATTAATAATTCATGAAATAAAAAAATTATAGAAATAATTCAAAATAAAATAACAAATAATAAAAGACCCGAAATCCAAAAAAATGGATAAATTTTGTTGACGGCTACTATTTAGGTTTCTTATTTTAATAAGAAATTATATTTTTTATACAGTAATCGATTTTTTATTTTAATAATTTTTTATTTTATTTTTATAATTTAATAATAAAAATATTAATTGTAGATATTAAGTGCCACATATATTTTTTATTTTAATACAAGATTATAATATATCTTCTTATTATGATAGGTAATAAAAAATAAATTGTTGAGATTAACTGTTATGTGACGCGATAAGAAAGTTTAACAATTTTTAACTTATATATATATATTTTATTTGTCGGATTATATGTGATATTAATCAAATAGTATAATATGTTTTATTGTTATAATATGGTTCTTATTTAATAGATTTATTGATTTAATTTTATAATTTAGTAATATTTTTTTTTAATTGTAATAGGATAGTATAATATATTTTCTTATTATAACAGTTCTTATAAAATTATAATATATATATATTTTTTATTGTAATAAGTTTTTTATTAATAAAAAAAAAGTTAAGTATATTTTAAATTTTAAATTTATAATTTAATTATAAAAAACTAATTGTAGAAGTTAATTGTAGATATTATGTGCCACAATATATATATATATATATATATATATATAATATATATAATATATATATTATTTTAATGAGAGATTATAACATGTTTTCTTATTATAATAGGTTTATTTATTTAATTTTATAATTTAATAATAAAAAATTAAAATATTAATTAATTAATTAATAGGTTTCTTACTTTAATAGTAGATTATGTTTTTATATTCTAATATAATTCTTATGTTAATAATTTATTATTTTATTTTTATAATTTAATAATAAAAAATAATTATAGATATATTTTAATTTTTTAATTTAATAATAAAATAATTATAGAGATTAAGTTAATTGTAGATAATTTAATTGTATTTTTTATATATATTATTATGATATTATAATATGTTTTCTTGTTATAATATAATTCTTAGAATTCCTATAAAATATAATATGTATTTTTATTATACTATGATTTTTATTTAAGAAATTTATTAATTTAATTTAATTTTATAATTTTAATATGAAATATTCATGTGATGCGATATAGAAACTTAAAAATATTCAACTTATATATAAATATAGATATATAGATAATAAAGAAGCATGATTTAATAATTATTAATTACAATAATGTCTAATATTCAAACATCAGTCAAAGTCTTCATCACTTAAGACAAGTACATATAGGTCGTCAAGTACAAGTTAGGTCGTCTCTCTTTGATTTTTTCAATTTTTAACGATCTTATTGATGTGTTGATTTCGAGGGTGGTTGTGGTTAGTCAACACGGATAGGATAGATTGGTTGAAATTCTTAAATTTGAATTAAAATTATAGATCTTAAATTTAAGAAAAAATAACATTTTATATTATAAAATAAAAAAATTATCACATTTATCAATGAAGGGTCACATAGTTTTAAATTCATATAGGGCCCCAAAATTTTAGGGTTGTCGTTGATTGATTTGCTGTGACTAGGGGTGTTCATAGGATCGGGTAAAACCCCGACCCGAACCCGAGCGGGTCCAAAAAAAAATTATAATTTTCACACCCGAATCGACCCTATAGTATTAATATATTTTTCAAAAAATTTTATATTATTTAACACGTTTTAATTTATTTATTTGTTATTATTTTTTATTGTATTAAAACTTTTAGTTGTGATTAATTTTGAGATTATAAATTGTTAGGAAACATAATCCCTAATATATTTATGTTTGTCCTCTTAGGATCTAACCATACATGTATTACTAGTCCTAGATTTATTTACATGCTAATTGAAATAAATCTAAGTTAATCACAACACAATTGCATACCTTACTTGTAGAGACCTCTTAATCAAACTTAATTGATTGCTTAACTCAATAAGCAAATGGTCTTATTTATAGGAGGGAAACCAAGTCACTATTAGCTCACATGCATGGATTACTATTAATCCTTGATTACTATTTAATCACATGCATTGATTACTATGTAATCACATGTATTTGGATGCATAATGACTTTCTCTAACCCTTCCAAAAATGTTACCATCATGGGTGTACCATTTGTTCCCCATTTAACATTTTACTAATTGTTGTCACTTAACAACTTGTTGTTACTTAATTATTTGATTAACAACTCTTGTTGTTTACTTAGTAATGAAATCATTACTAATTGTTGTTATTTAACAACACCACATAATTAACTTAATAATTCCAACATGAAATTATTACTAATTGTTGTTATTTAACAACACCAAATAATTAACTTAATTTCCAAATGAAATTATTACTATTGTTGTTATTTAACAACATCAAATAATTAACAACAATTAATTTCCAACATCTCCCACTCACACATGATGGGATCAACAATTTTTATTATCTCTACAAGAATAATTCATACTTTGCAATTGTGCCGTGCGACCAGCATACTTCGAGAGCTCACTTGCTATACATCTGTTAGGAATATATAGCCGCTCGAAAAATGGATAGAACCATAGTGGATTATGTATGCAGTATCCTCGATCATTTATCACATTAAATCTCTCTCGATCTCTTTTCGAATGTAATATTTATTTTGTATTCACAATCATGTTTGATCACATAGAATAACATAATTGGTCGACCAGTGAATACAAGCTAATGTGATATTACTCATATAATGATCTTTCTCATTTCTCGAATCTCTCAACTTTGATTCAATTCGCTTTTCCAGAGATGTTCTTTCAGATCGAATCTCTCATGATCTTTCAGCAACACTCCAAGATAGCGATCATCAAATCTAAGTTTTAAGAAGCAGACAAGAGTCTAAAGGGTACAATGTGAGATTGAAATAATCTCAAGGGTCTCACACAATATCAAGACTGAGATCTTTACTTGTATTACCCTCAATAGTCACAAATGTACACATGGTATGAAAACATGTGCTACGGTATTCTCTCCTTTCCCATGGAGCGCATGTCTCATAAAATACCGTACAGATTATAGTTCAGACAAACACAATGTCTAACTCATAACTGACATTAAGACAAGTAAGGTGAAACGAACTTATTCACCTTAGGTCATATCACAGAGAAAGTGACCCCATAACGACATTACTTAATTTTCAAGCTTGAGCTCTCTAAATTATCACTCAGATAATTAGCTTAAAAATTTGTCTCATCTCCCATTAACACAAAGTAATGGAGGCGATTGCCCGTGTGAGAGGGCCAATCATTCACTTGTCCGACATACTTCTCATACTAACAAATAGTATATTTGTTTAAACATGTATCAACATAATAACATGTAAGCATTGAACACAAATATCAATGAGTATTAACATTAGTAAACATTATTTGGGAAAAAATACATATCATAATATGTAAGCACATTAACATCTACGCAATCCCTGAGTTTTTACATGTCTAACAAAGACATCTCTAGGAACAGGCTTGGTCAATGGATCTGCTACCATTTCTTGCGTAGAAATGTACTTCATGTTTACCTCTTCTCGTGCAACTATGTCTTTCACAAAGTTATATTTGGTATCTATATGTTTCGTTTTACAATGGAATTTTGGGTCTTTTGTGTAGGCTATCGCTGCTTCACTATCACAGTTAACTAATACTGGACCAGAAGCTTCATTTGACATACCCAAATGATCCAAGAACCTTTTCAACCACACAGCCTCTTGTACTGCTGATGAAAAGGCCACAAATTCAGCCTCCATTGTGGATAAGGCTATACAAGATTGTTTCTTACTGCTCCATGAAATGGCACCATTGTTTAGCAAGAAAACAAAACCGGAGGTAGATTTTCTTTCATCTAAATCTCCTCCCCAGTCAGCATCAGTATAGCCTCTCAATTGCAGATCATTTCCTTGATAACACAATGAGTAATCAGCTGTCCCTCTCAGATACCTAAATATTCTTTTAACTGCTTTCCAATGTGCTAGTCCTGGATTGGATTGGTATCTACTTACCATTCCAACAGCGAAACAGATATCAGGTCTTGTACACAACATTGCGTACATTAAACTTCCAACTGCATTTGCATAAGGAACTTTCTTCATTTGTTCCTTTTCCTGTGGAGTTTCAGGACACAATCTACGACTCAAAGCTTCAGTTTTCGTGATAGGAGTATCAATGGGTTTGCAAGCCTGCATTTGGAAGCGTTCAAGAATTTTCTTTATATATGACTCATGTGAAAGAGATAATAAATTCTTTGAACGATTTCTTGAGATCTTAACCCCAAGAATATATGCAGCTTCACCCATATCTTTCATCTCGAAGTTAGATGATAACCATTCTTTAATGTGTTTTACAAACTCCTTATCATTTCCGGCTATAAGTATATCATCCACGTACAAAGATAAGATAATGAACTTATCTTTATCTCTCTTGGTGTACACACAATGATCCTCATCTATCATTGTGAAATCATTCGAAATGATTGTATTGTGGAATCGTATATACCATTGTCTAGACGATTGCTTGAGACCATATATAGACTTTAAAAGTCTACATACTTTCTCCTTTTCATTTTCTTTTATGAAACCTACTGGTTGTTCCATGTAGATTTCTTCATCAAGTTCTCCATTGAGAAAAGCAGTCTTTACATCCATTTGATGTAATTCTAGATCCATACTTGCTACTATAGCCAGAATCAAGCGAATTGAGGTAAACCTTACAACAGGTGAAAAAGTCTCTTCATAGTCAATTCCTTCCTGTTGCGTATACCCTTTTGCCACAAGTCGTGCTTTATATCTTTCGATATTGCCATCGGCATTACGCTTTATTTTAAGAACCCATTTGTTCTTAACAGCTTTGCGTCCTTTGGGTAGATCAACCAATTCCCAAACTTGGTTGGACCTCATTGACTCCATCTCTTCTTCCATTGCTTTCATCCATTTTTCCTTAGCAGGACACTGAAGAGCCTCTCTTATGTTTCTAGGTTCTTCATCATCTTGAGGTAGAATCATAAAGGTTTCTCCTTCGATATCGAAACGACGTCGAGGAATGCCTATACGATTACTACGTCGCAATTGGGATTCTAGTGGTGGAACTGATTCCTCACTTTCGATATTATTCCCATTTGGATCGTGCACATTGCTCCCACTTGGATTATGTACATCACTCCCACTCGGATCACGTAAATGAGACTCGTGTGAAACTAATTCATCATTTTGAGATTCATGTGAAACAGATTCATCATGTTTTCTCAAATTTCTCTCATCACTCCCACTTGAATTAGGTAAACCCGAGTGTTCACCAATCATGTGATCCATGTGATCTTGAGTTTCATATAGAGATAAATCTTGACCTATCTCTCCCTGCTTAGGAAAATCATTTTCTAAAAATGTGATATCTCGTGATTCAAATTCTGTCACGCCTCCACTTTCATGTTCACCTATGCAAACATATCCTTTTGATTGTTCAGAATATCTTATGAAGATACTCTTTTTTCCTCTTGGGCCTAACTTTCCATGTTCGTGAGAACGCACATGAACATAAGCCGCACAACCCCAAGGTTTTAGAAAGTGAATATCTGGTTTACGACCTGTCCATAACTCATATGGTGTGGTGGACACAGATTTAGATGGCACTCGGTTAAGTACATATGTGGCAGTTAATAATGCATCACCCCAATAGGTTATAGGCAAATTTGCTTGTGCCATCATAGACCTAACCATTTCAAGAAGAGTTCTATTTCTTCTTTCCGCAACACCATTTTGTTGAGGAGTAGCAGGAGTAGTCAACTGACGACTAATTCCTTTTTCATCACATAATTCTCTGAACTGATCAGATAAGTACTCACGACCACGGTCAGTGCGTAGTGCTTTAATTTTCTTGTCTAATTGATTTTCTGTTAAATTCATAAATTTCTTGAAACATTCTAATGCTTCGGATTTATGAGCAATCAAATAGACATAACCAAAGCGAGTAAAATCATCTATAAATGTGATGAAATAAGATGCTCCATGCCTTGCCCTGACATTCATTGGACCACAGATATCTGAATGAATTAATTGTAATGGAAATTCTGCTCTAGTCCCTTTTCCAAATGGTTTTCTCGCAGTTTTTCCTGCCAAGCAATATTCACAGGTTGACAATTCTACCTTCTCAATATTTCCCAGAAAGCCTTCTTTGGCTAATCTGTTCATTCTTTGCTGGCCAATGTGGCCAAGTCTAGCATGCCACACAGTTACATCACTATCATCACTGACAGATGAAGTAACAAACGAAAAACCGGAATTGTGATTAAAACATTCAACATTAATACAATAAAACCATCCAGAAAATAACCAGAACCATAGTGTATTGTACCTAAGTACAAATCAACACCAAATTTATGGAAGTTCAAATTGAAACCTAAATTAACCAAAACCAACACAGAGACTAAATTTCGACGAATTTGTGGAGCAAACAATACATCATGTAGTAGTAAAGTTTTTCCACCATGCATGACTAACTTGCATGTTCCTATGCCTTTGACTTCAACCCGTGAGTTGTTGCCAACATATATCCACTTCACCCCAGGTGAAATTCGTCGAAATTCCACGAAGGCATCTCTATCCTTCGCTACATGGTCTGTGGCTCCTGAGTCTACAGTCCACAAAGGATTAGATTCAGTTAGAAAGATTGAACTTGAAACACATATTTCATTTAAATATGCACGAAAGGTATTCACCTTTTTAGGCTCAGTGCAGTCACGAGCAAAATGACCTTTCTTACCACAGTTAAAACATTTAACCTTTGCCATGTTTTTCTTTTTGGTAGGACGTTTTCCTTTCCCATGTTGATTGGTTTTCTGTTTCTTTTCTGGCTTAGAAGAATTTTGTTCTTTTCCGAACTGGAACCCACCACCATGAAATTTTCTTTTCTTCTTGAAACCCCCAGGTTTGCTAGTTTCTGTCATATACACTTCAGTATTTGACTTAGCAGCCGCAAGGCGGTCGCTTTCTAATTCAAGGTGACGTTTAGCATCATCAAAGGTTTTGATGCTCTCATTGTGGGTCAAATGCATTTTCATATGCTCCCAGCTATTTGGAAGAGAACGAATGACCGCTTGGACTTTCTGTTCATCTGTAAGAACATGTCCAGCATCTGCCAGTTCAGTAATCATGTTTGACATTTGCCTCAAGTGTTTTGACATAGTGAACTCAGGACGTTTCTTGTATGTGTCAAACTTGATTGTCAGTGACCTGAGTTTGGTTATTGAGGTACTACCAAACTTTTCAGCTAGTGTGGACCACATGTCCTTAGCCATGTCATATTTCCTGAACTCTTTCATTAGGTCATTATCCATACTGCTCAGCAACGTAATGCGGGCAATGGAATTCTTTTTCTTCCAGGCCTCATAAGCCTCTCGGTCTCGCCTGTGTTGGGCCGTAGTGCCCTGTTCAGGTTCATCCATGCTCATTTTCAAAGTTTCAAGAACCTCTTGTTCTTCTAGCACATATTGGATTTTCATGCTCCAAATTTCATAATTATCGCCATTCAGTTTCTCACCCTTGTTGAGTTCAGCAATAATGTTCTTTGTTGCGGAAGCCATATAAAAAACACAAAGTTTCTACAGACATTCATGCACAAATGTTAATACTTTTATTTATTTTATCATGAAACAAATTATGTTTAATAAAATTCTTCAATGGGGTTGGAGTCAAAAGGCCACTATGTGTCCAATCATCATCCAATTACCCAATGTAAAAATATTATCAACATAATCAATCATGTAAAATCATTTTCTAAAAATTACATAAATTCTTAGAACATCTTAATCATGCGACTATTGTACATGACAATCATTGATTTAATTACATAAATTAAATTCAACATGAAACATTCATACATATAAATACAATATTTACATGCCGTAAAATAACACACAGAAACAACATGAAAGAAATTAATATTTTACAATAATAATTTTCCCAGTTGTAGAGTCCCAACTCATATATGTTTTGGATACGAATCCTCAAACTCTTTGGGTAACTCGTAATTGATCTTGGACAGCCATGGAAAACCTATAGCAAATTTAGGATCCTTACAACGTTTCAGGGACATCGAAGGAAAAATAGTATTATTTGCCTTATGTCGTAGATACTGAACCGCTAACCTCTCAATGGCTTTATTATAAGGAACATGTTTTTCCTCACGTTTTACTAATATCCAAATACGAGTAAGTTGTTTTTGCCATATCTTGGGGAGAGTGTTTTCAGTAATCTGAATCTATTCGGCTGTCCTATCCAATTACCTGCCCAGATAGACTCCTGTAACATGTTATTGAAAGTGATGATATGCGAAATCATATCATCGCTTTCACTCATTCGATATTTATCAATTTCCATCAACATGTCTAATATCATCTCCGGTCTGTGGGTGTCGTAATCATTTTTGCAATTCTTCGAATAATCGCCATGATTTTCTCTGCAACAAATACAAGAAAAATCAATACAATGAAACACAAAGTTACATTGACTAAAATAAACATCACAAAGATATTTATCATAAACACAAAGTTTATATGATAAAACAAATTTATCATGGTCGATTATACAATATACAAAAAAGGATTAGACATTTAACCATGACGGATCGGAATTACCGAAGCAAACCGATACAGACATGACCAACACGGGCCAACACAGATGTCCACGCGCCATCCACGCGCCACAGGAGTGTACACGCGCCTCCACGCGCCGGCACGGGCTCCCACTCGCCCTCACGCGCCGGCCAGCCTCGGCCAAGTTACACGCGCAGACGACATGTCGTCCGCGTGTTCCGTGACTGTATGACATGTCGGTTTGAAATTATAGGTGTAACCGACTTGTCGGTTGGGTTTACATGGACGACATGTCGTCCCTTTGAGCTCTTAGCGTACGACTTGTCGTACACAATCGGACGACTTGTCGTCTGATTTTATAAATACCGGATGACATGTAGTACGGATCTTCTAGGAGTGTTTTTCTGGGTAAAAACAGATTCAACTAGCCAACTTCTAGGGTCCATATCTTTCTCAATTTTAATCCAAATTAAGCAAATGATATACCAAATTGAAGATCTCATGACCTAGTTTTCAAAACATATTTGAACATGCGATTATCAATTTTCTACAGAGAGTTATTACGGCCCAAAGTTGGAAGAAAATCATTTTTGAAAAAACAAAAACCAGAAGCATTTTCAACATTTTTCATGCATGTTCATGCAATTTTTGTGTAATCCAACTAGAATACATGCATTTAAGCTACTGATACCAATGTTAGGAAACATAATCCCTAATATATTACATGTTTGTCCTCTTAGGATCTAACCATACATGTATTACTAGTCCTAGATTTATTTATGCTAATTGAAATAAATCTAAGTTAATCACAACACAATTGCATACCTTAAACTTGTAGAGACCTCTTAATCAAACTTAATTGATTGCTTAACTCAATAAGCAAATGGTCTTATTTATAGGAGGGAAACCAAGTCACTATTAGCTCACATGCATGGATTACTATTAATCCTTGATTACTATTTAATCACATGCATTGATTACTATGTAATCACATGTATTTGGATGCATAATGACTTTCTCTAACCCTTCCAAAAATGTTACCATCATGGGTGTACCATTTGTTCCCAATTTAACATTTTACTAATTGTTGTCACTTAACAACTCTTGTTGTTACTTAATTATTTGATTAACAACTCTTGTTGTTTACTTAGTAATGAAATCATTACTAATTGTTGTTATTTAACAACACCACATAATTAGCATAATAATTTCCAACATGAAATTATTACTAATTGTTGTTATTTAACAACACCAAATAATTAACAACAATTAATTTCCAACAAAAATAACAAATATTTGTATTTCAAAATAATTATTTCATTAAAAAAATCATTTTTTTCTGCCGACCCGACCCGACCTGAACACGATCAGGTTCAACATCGCGTGATCGACCCCGAACCCGAACTTCTCATGACCCGACCCGATCGAGTCTCACAAAATTTCAAAAAGCCCGACCCGATTCAACCCGTGAACACCCCTAGCTGTGACACGAAATAGGATCAAGATGGCCCCCATATTATATTAAATAAAACTTCTATTTATTTATTTAATTATTTTTTATTATTATTTTAAAATACGTAATAAGATATTTTTGGGTTGTTATAATTAATATTTAGTTAGTTATTTTTTATTATCTTAATATATATTATTATATTATTACATGGATAACGTGATACCGCTATTATTTTGTAAAACTTTTCCGCATTAAGTAATTAATGCTATCGGTCTTTAACTATTGAATGTTGACTTTGATAAATTCTTCCCAAGAATTCGTCAAGGCAATGTCAATTAACCACGTGAATAAGAAAGAATTTAGATCCATCCCATATGATAGATACGTCTCTAATTGATAGTCATACAAGAACATGAAGATTTGATTGGTCTATCAATTATGAACCAGTAGTAATAATATCTGCTAGTTGCATGCATTATTTTGGGCGTATTGCATTGTTAAATTCAAATTCAAGAAGCCATTGATGTTTATGGGGCCCCCGTGTAAGTGTTCATGTCTGGTCTTCAAAGGGGACTCTGATAGTCTTGATGCTGTATTTGTTGAGCTTTGACTTTGACAAAATTTGCAAATAGGCAAGAAGGCCCATCAGGCCGCTGATGAACAGAACTTAGAATAGAGGCCCAGCCCAAAACAAAATGACTACCGGCCCAATTATCTTAATCCATGTGCACTTCCAGACTTATAAATACCACCCATTTTACTTTCTAAAAATGTATGAATTCAGACTTCTAAACGATGGGTTTTTCATATAATACATTTGAAATATAGTAATTTTATATTTATATCCTCATAATTATTATATACAATTATTATAAATTTTATAAATTTGGATGACATGGTCGTCTGGGTCCGTGGATCCATCGTATATCCTCATGTCTGGGGGGTTAAATTTCTGTGGAAGCTCTACAGAAGTGATAGCCTCCCAGAAAGGAGTGTCCAAAATTATCTCGGCCCGACTTTTCTTCACTGACAGCCTCACTCCAGGTAGACTGGAGAGAATTACCTATTTGAACTCCTCCATCTCTTTGAGCATGGTGGAGGCGACTTGTTGTGTTGGGTCCGCAGGAAGGATATGGTGAGTTGTCTGGCGACTTTAAGGGCGGTTGTCTGGCGGTGGGTCGTCACCAGACACGTCGTCGAATGCCCCTAAGAGGTTGGTCTGAATGACAGGGCCACTGGAGTGGTTCTGAGTTCCTTGCTGCTGAAAGGTCGAGGCCATCTACTCCAATTGTTTCTGGAGGCTGGTGTTGGTGCTCCGCATCTCGAGGTTCTCCTTCTATAGTGCTCGCAACCGTTCTTGAAGAGCGGCCAATTGTCCAGCCACGGAGTCTGGTGT
This sequence comes from Zanthoxylum bungeanum, assembly GCA_019454045.1. Taxonomy (NCBI): domain Eukaryota; kingdom Viridiplantae; phylum Streptophyta; class Magnoliopsida; order Sapindales; family Rutaceae; genus Zanthoxylum; species Zanthoxylum bungeanum. The sequence goes on along the minus strand of SKCR01003760.1, from coordinate 246,693 downwards.
GTTTTCGCTATCAAAAATCATGCGTGTAAGTGTGATGTATGGATCGTAGACTGGGAGATCTTTGTTTGCTATGAATCACCGGGGCCCCACAGTGAGCACCAAATTATAGACGCTGAATTTCACATTCGGTCTATAATCAAGAATTTATATGATGGAGGCTCCAACGATCTTGTAAAATAAAAATAAAATGACTCTGATGCTCAAGTCAGTGACGTAGAGTATCTATCCACCGGTGTGGTCGGTGTCGTAGGCACTCCGATGCTCAAGTCAGTGACGTAGACGAGCATAAAAATAAGGAATAACAAGATTTATGGTTACTTTGATCTTCGTATATTGTAGTGAGGGTGATATGTTGGTGTTTAAGGGGTGATGTATGCTTTGAGAACTCGAGTGTGAGAACCAAAGCTTGAATGAATCAATCCCTTAGACCCCCTATCTTTTTATAGATTGTGAAATAGCCTCCAAGTCGGATTAGGATTCATTTGAAGAGTCGTACACTAACTCTATTTAGGAAAAGATAGTCAAATCAGGGTTAAATTACAAGTTCCTAGATATTCGAGATTAGATGTAATCCCTATGGCATTTAGATTATACTACCGTGTTTGTAAATAGTTCATTATAATCCAAAGACTTAGTTTCCTTATTAAGAAGGAACTATGGCATAGACTGACTCGATATTGTCGAAAGAGACATCGAGTAATATGATTAGGATATTGTAGAAACTCTTATAAGTCGTATGGGCTATTGGAAGCCTTTAAGCCGTATGAGCTTCTTCCCTTGAGGTGTATGAGCTCGTGGGCCCTGCAGAGGAATCACATGCGTAGATTGCTGTCGGTAGTCTTGTGCTAATTTAGGCTTTGTTTGATGCGTAGACTTGAGATATAATAACATTTGAGTCATTGGCCCAAATTTGGCCCGTACGAGATTATTTAAATATTATTCTTTAATCTATAATATTTATAAAAAAATGATGTAATATTATTCTAAAACGACGCAATACATTATAGTTGTTATAAATAAATATGATAATTAATTATTTTATGTTAATATTTAATAAGTAATATATAAATAATGCAAGGGAAATTATCATTTTCCCACCCAAAGAATTGTTAAAGTCAAGTCTTACTCAAAAACTTTTAAAATGTTCAGTTTTTCACCAGAAGTTCAAAAAATATTTACTTTTCCACATAAATGTTAACACCGTTAGAATTTTACTGACGTTATAGGGTATTTCAATCATTTGATAACGTCAAGGTATAAAAATGAACATTCTTTGAACTTCGGGTGGAAAAATAAACACTTTTTATATTTAGATTATTTTGGATGAATTGTGAATTGTAAATGTTATTTTGGAAGTTAAATTAATATTGTTTAATTATGAATGTTATTTTATTTTGAAAGTTTAAATTAAATAACTTAAAAAGTTTAAAAAATACAAAAACTTGGATTTTACGGATTTGGATATCCGAAAATCCGCACAGACAATACCCTATCTAGATCCACCCAAATGTAATGCAGATCTAAATCCGGATCCATATATATCTGAATATACATTTTATCTTTTTTGTCATTTTCTATAGTCAAAGTTATATTTTATCATTCATTTACACTCCATGAGTACTTTACTCAAGCGAATCTGGATTTGAATCCGTGCATATCTTAGAAATTTAAATCCTAATTCGTATTTTTTGAATGCAGAATTAGATCTTTTCCAGATCTTTTCATATATAATTTTCATCCCTACATATATAAACACTTGAAAATTCATAATTTTTTACTTGAAATTCTTCAACATCTATTACAATGTCTTTTTTTCCATCCAAAATTTAAAGAGTGTTCACTTTTCATCTCAACGTTAAAAAAATATTCACTTTTCCACCCTGAAGTTATCAAGTGACCGAAATGTTGGACAATTATGACCCATATCATCATTATTTGTACAGATCATGGTGTTGTTGTACAAATTAACTATGTGACAAAGGAAATTATTCTTTTATCATTTGTAATTAGATTACCAAGATGTATAAATGATGAAAGGTCCTTATGATTAGTTCCGGATTGAGATGATATGAGATAGTATCAATCCACGAAGGTTTAATCATTAAATATCCCTAGTCGTAGTATTATCGAGATTGGATATCGATAATGCGGAATAGACTAGTATTACACTTGTGCGCGTTGTGGGAGCATAACGACATAGTTCTCATATATTTAGGTATATGATACTCATGCAAGTGTAATAGGAGGTTGTGTTTACCGATGGTACGAAAACAGCTTCTCTTTGGATAGACCCCTCAGAATTCCATTGGTAGTATGACTATGTGTCTATGGAAGTCCGAATCAGGGTAGGTGTATTTGGTCTTAACTTGAGACTTGCACCGCTAATACTTGCGACAATCAATATACTTTGGTTTTGGTCGTCCATGGCTTTAACAGATTATGTGTACGCCTCTTCTGGGTATATTGAGAATCGTAGTGTATTGGGTGTGATGTCAAGATGGAAATATCACTTCAGTCATAGTGGAGATGATGATCACGTAGGATACATAACTGATGCTCTTTTGTACTGCAGTCATCGGGATAATATGACTAGGTCATGATTATCCGATTATAGAGACTAGTTACCAGAGATCCGATATGTGATTCGTACGGGGCAGACACAATTCCAGCCCCAGGCCTAGCATGTGACATCCGATACTGGATCGCAATACGCAATACTATGTATACTACGCCTGACAAAGATTATATATTCCTTAAAAGAATATTTTGGAGAATTGGGTAGGCACGGTGCTTTGCTAGAAGCCAACCATGTCTTGTAAATCGGTAAAAGCGTAGTACTAGGTACGCACATGTTCGGATAGTCCGACGACCGGATTTACTGCCAACATATCCGGAGATCTCATGGGTCGCTTCCCGAAGATTCACCGATGACGTATGACTCGCACTTTATTAATCTGTGATTAATTATAAGAGAGAGGAAATTAATCTAGGAATAATTACGGAGATATTTTATCTGGGATAAAATATTAATTAAAGATAGAGAACGATTAATTTGGAATTAATCGATAAAATAATATATTCGATATATTATACGAAATTAGATTTGGACGCGGAATTAAAATTAGATTTTAATTCGGGCGAACGAGTTAATTTAGAATTAATTCGTTAGCGACGTGAATAGTAATTTTGCTAGGCATAATTATTTAATTAAATTTGATTTAATTACGTCGCAACAGAAAATTCGTTAATTCAGAATTAGCAAACCCGAGCCCGGGAGTGTTTGCGGGCCCACTAGTATTTCGAATCAAGTGGGGCCCACAAGTCACATCAAGCGTCACATCACTAGTCAACTTTATCACTTTATTGTGATGGAAGTCGTTGGATGATGCTTGAGTGTGAAACACTCAATTGTGATGGTTGAAAGACATTTACCATTTAATTAATTTTTGGTATTTGACTTTTAATTTAGTGTATTAGATACACAACACACAACCAACACACTTGACATTCTTCTCTCTCCCTTCTCCCTCTCCATTCGGCCAAGGGCCAAATTTCCTCTCTATTTTTCCAACAAAGCCGAGAGATGCAAGAAGCTTTTAGTGAAGATTTGTTGCAATTTTTCACTAGTGCTAGCACACTTTAGGAGTCATCCAAAGGTGATAGGGAAACCCACCCATGGGCATGAAATCCTTACCCAAAGCTTGGAGCTTGAAGATTCAAAATGGAGCACAAAAGAAGAGCTTTGCCGTGAGCTTCAATGGAGGAAAAGCTTGAAGATTTTTGTTATTCCTCTTATCGCAAAACCGATCTTTGTAAGTATGATTCTGTCATACTTCTTATGAGTATTCACATGATTTTCATTGCTTAATGATCTTGAGACTAACCTAGAAACCCAACACGAAATACCCTTATGATGTCAGTAAAATTCTAACGGTGTTAACGTCTGGGTGAAAAAGTGAACATTTTTTGAATTTTGGGTGGAAAATTGAATATTTTAAATGAAACTTTAACCATTCATTGGGTATAAAATTGATAATTTCTCATAATTCAAATTAGAAAATATTTTTTATCCATAGTTGAAGGAAATAAGTAAATGAATGTACACATTTCTGCAAACCTATCGAGAACCTTTTGGGCTATAGTGGATTCTAATGGGACTAATTGTTCGACCTGTGGATACACAATGAGAAAATTATTGTTAGTTAGGGCCTTTGTGCACCTTATGATAGATAAATTTTGTCTTTACTACAATTGGGATGATAACTTGTGTACCATCGGTATCAATAAAACAACAAAATATCATGCGAACAGAGATATGTTTGATATTAAATTTCATTTATCAATTGGAATTGCTTAGCTCCAAGTCTGTATCAGATTCTATGATAGTTCAAAATGTAAGAATGTAGTCAAGCTCTTTCTCAACCTTCAGGCATGGGGTTAGTGTAAGATTCTTACCCCAAGTTTGTTCTTGCATTGGTATTAGAAAAATTACAAGCTTATGTTATTGTTTATATCGTTTATGTTATGTTATGTTATGTTATGTTTTTTTTTTGTTTACTTCATTTTTGTGTTCAGGGGTGTTTTCAGGAGTTTCTGAAAATGCATATTTGTCAAAGAAAATTATTAATTCAAGTGACCAAGAAAATCTTGTTAAAGAAGATTATGTGTATCGGATTAATGAAGTAAATGGGGCAGGTTCAAGAAATTTTTTTTTTCCAGAAACCTGAGAGTGGTTGATTGATTGGAGGAGGATGGTAAGTAAATTATTTGATGAATTGTGAATTTCACTGTTTAATTGTGATATTTGCTCACTGAATATGTTGTTACTATTGGAAATTAATTATTGTTAATTATTTGGTGTTGTTAAATAACAACAATTAGTAATAATTTCATGTTGGAAATTATTAAGTTAATTATGTGGTGTTGTTAAATAACAACAATTAGTAATGATTTCATTACTAAGTAAACAACAAGAGTTGTTAATCAAATAATTAAGTAACAACAAGAGTTGTTAAGTGACAACAATTAGTAAAATGTTAAATGGGGAACATATGGTACACCCATGATGGTAACATTTTTGGAAGGGTTAGAGAAAGTCATTATGCATCCAAATACATGTGATTACATAGTAATCAATGCATGTGATTAAATAATAATCAAGGATTAATAGTAATCCATGCATGTGAGCTAATAGTGACTTGGTTTCCCTCATATAAATAAGACCATTTGCTTATTGAGTTAAGCAATCAATTAAGTTTGATTAAGAGGTCTCTACAAGAAGAAAGATATGTGTAGGCATTGCATTTTCACATGTGAAACCCGATGATGAGTCTCAGTTGGAGGCACTACCTTTTTAGCTAAGGATATTGCGGGAAACAGAGGTCGGAAGGGGAAATTCGAAATAAGTACGTCATCAAGTTCATTTCACAAGCTCACTGTCTTCGTTAGTGCTGCGTTCGTTACTTCGTTCGAACGTCAGGCAGATTGCGGACGTTCTTTGTAGCGTTCGAATTGGCGTTCGAACGGCGTCGGTGTTTCTGGTTTTGCTGCTAGCCTCGCACCCCAGCCCAATTAGCTCCCCAAAGCCCATAAAACACATCCCAATTTAATTAATTAAACATTAAACATTAAATAAAATATTTAAACCATTTACCAATTAAACAAAACATAAAATATAATCATACCTAATTAAGACAAATCAAATATATTAACTTCCTAACTAAACAAATCACATACTAAATTAAAAAGATGGCATGCCTAATTAAAATCAATCATAACCAATTAAATATTTTGACTTCCTAATCTAGCCAAGATTTGTCCCCCCTCAATCCTTGACTTTCCTTGCTCAACACCAAATCAAATCCTCATTTTAATGCACCAAATCCCTTCCTTGTGAGACAAGGTGAAGCCCTAACCCTTCTCTATATACATAATATACGCCCATCACAAGAAATAAAAGAAGAAAAGAATTTCCAACCCCTAGCTCATACACATAATATACGCACAACTCACACAAATCACAAGAGAAAATGAAATAACCCCAAGCCTTCACATTAAAAGCACATTCCCAACCAATCAGCCCTACACGTCCATAAACCTCACAAATCTTCTCCACACATTACCGAAAATTACACCCCCATAAACACCTTAGATCACCGAAAAATATAGCCCCAAAACAGTCCTCACAAGTGCCGAAAATCACAGCCCCATACAGTCCCTAAAAAAAACTTAAAAACAGTAATATAAAAACTGCATTCATAATCCTTAAAATAATCACACAAGACTGCACTAAGAACCCACACAAAGACTTGGAACAGTCCGTTAAAACGTCAAACAGGTGACCTGAACAGTGAGCAGCAAAACAGAAGCCGAACAGTAGCATAACGGAGTTCAAACCGCAAGCAAAACAGCAAAGCGGTGAGCTAGGACGCTAAACCAGTGAACCAGAGAAGTTGAGGAGATGTACCATTCCGACGTCCGTGAAACGCAAGCCTGAAAGTTGGAAAAAAAGTTAGACCTGAGGGTATCTTTCACACTCGCTTTTTGTATTATTTATTAAATATTGCTTGCATGATTGTCATGATGAAATGCATGTTGTGGCCCTTGAGTAGATGAATATGCATGGATTGTGAGATGTTGTATGTTGTGGCTGTGGAATAAAATGAGGGATGTGTCAACTCTCGCGGTATATCGGATGGAAACCCGGACATAAATTTCATAGCCGATTCCGAATGGACGGTAATATGATCTGTACTCGGGACACAACTCCACGTACCGCTTGAGTAAACGGCACTTTTTTTTGTGTTGCTTTGGTTTATTTACTTTTCGTCATTTGAATTTTGCATGTTGCTTATGTATGCATGATTCAATCGAGCACATGGGCTTAGTAAGTGGAATGAAAGATCCCCTATGGGGAGGGGTTTAAAGCCCTTTACCACGATACTTTGCCGCGCCGGTTGATGTGTGTTCGGTTGAATGCAAGATACGTTCAATCGGGCATACTAAGTTTGACATTATTGCGTTTAATTCTTTGTATGCATGACTCAATCGAGCGCATGGGCTTAGTAAGTGGGATGAAAGATCCCCTATGGGGAGAGGTTAAAGCCCGTTACCACGATGCTATGCCGTTCCGGTTGATGTGTGTTCGGTTGAATGCAAGATACGTTCAATCGGACACACCAAGTTTGATGTTATGCTTTTAATTCTTGACATGCATGATTCAATCGAGCGCATTGGCTTAGTAAGTGGAATGAAAGATCCCCTATGGGGAGGGGTTTAAAGCCCTTTACCACGATTGTTTTGCCGCGCCGGTTGATGTGTGTTCGGTTGGATGTAAGATGTGTTCAATCGGGTATACTTAGTTTGATATGATTGTCTTTATGTTTGCATGCATGATGCGATCGAGCGCATGGGCTTAGCAAGTGGAATGAAAGATCCCTTATGGGGATGGGTTAAAGCCCCTTACCAGGATGCTTTGCCGCCCCTCGCATTATACTATTCGCCATTTATGTATTGCGTCCTATTTCATGCATCAGGTCTGTTCTCGTTCGAACGCGTTTACGAACGCAACTCGAACGCGCAAGCATTTTACCTTATCATGCATCAGGTCCCATTTCTGTTCGAACGCGTTCATGAACGCCATACGAACGCAAGTATTCTGTTTCATTTATGTTCGAACGCGTTCACAAACGCCATACGAACGTGAGCATTCTGTTTCATTTCCGTTCGAACGCGTTTACGAACGCTACTCGAACGAGAACCTTCTGTTTACCGTTCGAACGCGTATACGAACGCTACACGAACGCCCACGGTAAACAGATCCTCTTGCATCACATTACGACATGTCCATCTTAGCACATAGTTACCCTTTTTTTTACGTTATGCATTGGTATTACCTCTCTAGTTGTCTATCTCTGTTATGCACTTAAATATCTTTTCTTAATATGCATGCTAGTAATAATGCTATTTGTTTGCATTTCTGTGTCCACCAATGCGTTCATTAACTTGTATGTTTGTCGTATGATAATCCTTATGTATGCAAATTGAGACATAGATTACATGCAAATAGAATATATGCAAATTCGAATATGTGTTACATATAAATTTAGGTGAACTTGTTGATGTATGTATGTGGATTTAGAAGCATGATATTCTTAGAAATAAGTGTTACTTAAGCCTGATTAAATTATTATATAAATCCTTTCATTACAAGTGGCATAAGTAAGGGACCATTCCGAACCCAACGGTTTGAGGTCTTCCTTGCGAGGGGTGAGTGCGGCCTTAAATCTCATTTTCCCGGTTCACACCGGGTGGCGACTCCATTATTCTTGGTTTAGTCCCCCGTGACTACTCCGTACTCCCGATCGGGCCGCGAGCCCGGGACAACATGCGTCGCCCAGTTCCTGTGTTCCCACAGTATGCAATTGTGTTGTGATTAACTTAGATTTATTTCAATTAGCATGTAAATAAATCTAGGACTAGTAATATATGTATGGTTAGATCCTAAGAGGACAAACATGTAAATATATTAGGGATTATGTTTCATAACATTGGTATCAGAGCTTAAATACATGTATTCTAGTTGGATTACACAAAAATTGCATGAACATGCATGAAAAATATTGAAATGCTTCTGGTTTTTGTTTTTTAAAAATGATTTTCTTCCAACTTTGGACCGTAATAACTCTCTATAGAAAATTGATAATCGTATGTTCAAATATGTTTTGAAAACTAGGTCATGAGATCTTCAATTTGGTATATCATTTGCTTAATTTGGATTAAAATTGAGAAAGATATGGACCCTAGAAGTTAGCTAGATGAATCTGTTTTTACCCAGAAAAACACTCCCAGAATATATGTACTACATGTCATCCGCTATTTAGAGAAGAGGACGACAAGTCGTCCGGATTATGTACGACAAGTCGTACGTTTTCCTCGTTTGTAGATGACATGTCATCCGGTTTATGTATGACAAGTCGTACGCTTAACACCGAGAAGGACGACATGTCGTCCACAACATGTCAACCGACAAAGTCAGCTGGAAGTATTAGATTAAAACGACATGTCATACGGCCACCGAACAAGCAGACGACATGTTGTTTGCGCGTGAAAGTTACCCGAGGCTGGCCGGCGCGTGAGGGCGCGTGAGGGAGAGTGAGAGCCCATGGCCGGCGCGTGGAGGTGCGTGAGCCACTCCTGTGGCGCGTGGATGGCACGTGAAAATCTGTGTGAGGCCGTATTGGTCATGTCTGTATCAGTTTGCTTCGGTAATTCCGATCCGTCATGGTTAAAAGTCTAATCCTTTGTGCAAAATATTAATCGACCACGATAAATTTGTTTTATCATATAAACTTTGTGTTTATGAAAATGAATATCTTTGTGATGTTTATTTTAGTCAATGTAACTTTGTGTTTCATTGTATTGATTTTTTCTTGTATTTGTTGCAGAAAAATCATGGCGATTATTCGAAGAATTGCAAAAGTGATTGCGACACCCACAGACCAGGAGATAATATTAGACATGTTGATGGAAATGGATAAATATCGAATGAGTGAAAGCGATGATATGATTTCGCATATAATCAATTTCAATAACATGTTACAAGAGTCTATCTGGGCAGGTAATTGGATAGGACAGCCGAATAGATTCAGATTACTGAGAAACACTCTCCCCAAGATATGGCAAAAAAAATTTACTCGTATTTGGATATTAGTAAAACGTGAGGAAAAACATGTTCCTTATAATAAAGCCATTGAGAGGTTAGCGGTTCAGTATCTACGGCATAAGGCAAATAATACTATTTTTCCTTCGATGTCCCTGAAACGTTGTAAGGATCCTAAATTTGCTATAGGTTTTCCATGGCTGTCCAAGATCAATTACGAGTTACCCAAAGAGTTTGAGGATTCGTATCCAAAAAACATATATGAGTTGGGACTCTACAACTGGGAAAATTATTATTGTAAAATATTAATTTCTTTCATGTTGATTTTGTGTGTTATTTTACGGCATGTAAATATTGTATTTATATATATGAATGTTTCATGTTGAATTTAATTTATGTAATTAAATCAATGATTGTCATGTACAATTGTCGCATGATTAAGATGTTCTAAGAATTTATGTAATTTTAGAAAATGATTTTACATGATTGATTATGTTGATAATATTTTTACATTGGGTAATTGGATGATGATTGGACACATAGTGGCCTTTTGACTCTAACCCCATTGAAAAATCTTATTAAACATAATGTATTTCATGATAAAATAAGTCAAAAGTATTAACATTTGTGCATGAATGTCTGTAGAAACTTTGTGTTTTTAATGGCTTCCGCAACAAAGAACATTATTGCTGAACTCAACAATGGTGAGAAACTGAATGGCGATAATTATGAAATTTGGAGCATGAAAATCCAATATGTGCTAGAAGAACAAAAGGTTATTGAAACTTTGAAAATGAGCATGGATGAACCTGAACAGGGCACTACGGCCCAACACAGGCGAGACCGAGAGGCTTATGAGGCCTGGAAGAAAAAGAATTCCATTGCCCGCATTACGTTGCTGAGTCGTATGGATAATGACCTAATGAAAGAGTTCAGGAAATATGACATGGCTAAGGACATGTGGTCCACACTAGCTGAAAAGTTTGGTAGTACCTCAATAACCAAACTCAGGTTACTGACAATCAAGTTTGACACATACAAGAAACGTCCTGAGTTCACTATGTCAAAACACTTGAGGCAAATGTCAAACATGATTACTGAACTGGCAGATGCTGGACATGTTCTTAAGATGAACATAAAGTCCAAGCGGTCATTTGTTCTCTTCCAAATAGCTGGGAGCATATGAGGATGTATTTGACCCACAATGAGAGCATCAAAACCTTTGATGATGCTAAACGTCACCTTGAATTAGAAAGCGACCACCTTGCGGCTGCTAAGTCAAATACTGAAGTGTATATGACAGAAACTAGCAAACCTAGGGGTTTCAAGAAGAAAAGAAAATTTCATGGTGGTGGGTTCCAGTTGGGAAAAGAACAAAATTCTTCCAAGCCAGAAAAGAAACAGAAAACCAATCAACATTGGAAAGGAAAACGTCCTACCAAAAAGAAAAACATGGCAAATGTTAAATGTTTAACTGTGGTAAGAAAGGTCATTTTGCTCGTGACTGCACTGAGCCTAAAAAGGTGAATACCTTTCATGCATATTTAAATGAAATATGTGTTTCAAGTTCAATCTTTCTAACTGAATCTAATACTTTGTGGACTGTAGACTCAGGAGCCACAGACCATGTAGCGAAGGATAGAGTTGCCTTCGTGGAATTTCGACGAATTTCACCTAGGGTGAAGTGGACATATGTTGGCAATAACTCACGGGTTGAAGTCAAAGGCATATGAACATGCAAGTTAGTCATGCATGGTGGAAAAACTTTACTACTACATGATGTATTGTTTGCTCCATAAATTCGTCGAAATTTAGTCTCTGTGTTGGTTTTGGTTAATTTAGGTTTCAATTTGAACTTCCATAAATTTGGTGTTGATTTGTACTTAGGTACAATACACTATGGTTCTAGTTATTTTCTGGATGGTTTTATTGTATTAAATGTTGAATGTTTTAATCACAATTCGGTTTTTTGTTTGTTACTTCATCTGTCAGTGATGATAGTGATGTAACTGTATGGCATGCTAGACTTGGCCACATTGGCCAGCAAAGAATGAACAGATTAGCCAAAGAAGGCTTTCTGGGAAATATTGAGAAGGTAGAATTGTCAACCTGTGAATATTGCTTGGCAGGAAAAACTGCGAGAAAACCATTTGGAAAAGGGACTAGAGCAGAATTTCCATTACAATTAATTCATTCAGATATCTGTGGTCCAATGAATGTCAGGGCAAGCCATGAAGCATCTTATTTCATCACATTTATAGATGATTTTACTCCTTTTGGTTATGTCTATTTGATTGCTCATAAATCCGAAGCATTAGAATGTTTCAAGAAATTTATGAATTTAACAGAAAATCAATTGGACAAGAAAATAAAGCACTACGCACTGACCGTGGTCGTGAGTACTTATCTGATCAGTTCAGAGAATTATGTGATGAAAAAGGAATTAGTCGTCAGTTGACTACTCCTGCTACTCCTAAAAAAAATGGTGTTGCGGAAAGAAGAAATAGAACTCTTCTTGAAATGGTTAGGTCTATGATGGCATAAGCAAATTTGCCTATAACCTATTGGGGTGATGCATTATTAACTGCTACATATGTACTTAACCGAGTGCCATCTAAATCTATGTCCACCACACCATATGAGTTATGGACAGGTCGTAAACCAGATATTCACTTTCAAAAACCTTGGGGTTGTGCGGCTTATGTTCATGTGCGTTCTCACGAACATGGAAAGTTAGGCCCAAGAGGAAAAAAGAGTATCTTCATAAGATATTCTGAACAATCAAAAGGATATGTTTGCATAGGTGAACATGAAAGTGGAGGCGTGACAGAATTTGAATCACGAGATATCACATTTTTAGAAAATGATTTTCCTAAGCAGGGTGAGATAGGTCAAGATTTATCTCTATATGAAACTCAGGATCACATGATTGGTGAACACTCGGGTTTACCTAATTCAAGTGGGAGTGATGAGAGAAATTTGAGAAAACATGATGAATCTGTTTCACATGAATCTCAAAATGATGAATTAGTTTCACACGAGTCTCATTTACGTGATCCGAGTGAGAGTGATGTACATAATCTAAGTGGGAGCAATGTGCATGATCCAAATGGGAATAATATCGAAAGTGAGGAATCAGTTCCACCACTAGAATCCCAATTGCGACGTAGTAATCGTATAGGCATTCCTCGACGTCGTTTCGATATCGAAGGAGAAACCCTTATGATTCTACCTCAAGATGATGAAGAACCTAGAAACATAAGAGAGGCTCTTTAGTGTCCTGCTAAGGAAAAATGGATGAAAGCAATGGAAGAAGAGATGGAGTCAATGAGGTCCAACCAAGTTTGGGAATTGGTTGATCTACCCAAAGGACGCAAAGCTGTTAAGAACAAATGGGTTCTTAAATAAAGCGTAATGTCGATGGCAATATCGAAAGATATAAAGCACGACTTGTGGCAAAAGGGTATACGCAACATGAAGGAATTGACTATGAAGAGACTTTTTCACCTGTTGTAAGGTTTACCTCAATTCGCTTGATTCTGGCTATAGTAGCAAGTATGGATCTAGAATTACATTAAATGGATGTAAAGACTGCTTTTCTCAATAGAGAACTTGATGAAGAAATCTACATGGAACAACCAGTAGGCTTCATAAAAGAAAATGAAAATGAGAAAGTATGTAGACTTTTAAAGTCTATATATGGTCTCAAGCAATCGTCTAGACAATGGTATATACGATTCCACAATACAATCATTTCGAATGATTTCACAATGATAGATGAGGATCATTGTGTGTACACCAAGAAAGATAAAGATAAGTTCATTATCTTATCTTTGTACGTGGATGATATACTTATAGCCGGAAATGATAAGGAGTTTGTAAAACACATTAAAGAATGGTTATCATCTAACTTCGATATGAAAGATATGGGTGAAGCTGCATATATTCTTGGGGTTAAGATCTCAAGAAATCGTTCAAAGAATTTATTATCTCTTTCACATGAGTCATATATAAAGAAAATTCTTGAACGCTTCCAAATGCAGGCTTGCAAACCCATTAATACTTCTATCACGAAAACTGAAGCTTTGAGTCGTAGATTGTGTCATGAAACTCCCCAGGAAAAGGAAAAATGAAGAAAGTTCCTTATGCAAATGCAGTTGGAAGTTTAATGTACGCAATGTTGTGTACAAGACATGATATCTGTTTCGCTGTTGGAATGGTAAGTATATACCAATCCAATCCAGGACTAGCACATTGGAAAGCAGTTAAAATAATATTTAGGTATCTGAAAGGGACAACAGATTACTCATTGTGTTATCAAGGAAATGATCTACAATTGAGAGGCTATACTGATGCTGACTGGGGAGGAGATTTAGATGAAAGAAAATCTACCTCCGGTTTTGTTTTCTTGATAAACAATGGTGCCATTTCATGGAGCAGTAAGAAACAATCTTGTATAGCCTTATCCACAATGGAGGCTGAATTTGTGGCCTTTTCATCAGCAGTACAAGAGGCTGTGTGGTTGAAAAGGTTCTTGGATCATTTGGGTATGTCAAATGAAGCTCCTGGTCCAGTATTAGTTAACTGTGATAGTGAAGCAGCGATAGCCTACACAAAAGACCCAAAATTCCATTGTAAAACGAAACATATAGATACCAAATATAACTTTGTGAAAGACATAGTTGCACGAGAAGAGGTAAACATGAAGTACATTTATACGCAAGAAATGGTAGCAGATCCATTGACCAAGCCTCTTCCTAGAGAGATGTCTTTGTTAGACATGTAAAAACTCAGGGATTGCGTAGATGTTAATGTGCTTACATAATATGATATGTATTTTTCCCAAAATGTTTACTAATGTTAATACTCATGATATTTGTGTCCAATGCTTACATGTTATTATGTTGATACATGTTTTAAACAAATATACTATTAGTTAGTATGAGAAATAGTCGGACAAGTGAATGATTGTCCCTTTCACACGGGCAATCGCCTCCATTACTTTGTGTTAATGGGAGATGAGACAAATTTTTAAGCTAATTATCTGAGTGATAATTTAGAGAGCTCAAGCTTGTAAATTAAGTAATGTCGTTATGAGGTCACTTTCTCTGTGATATGACCCAAGGTGAATAAGTTCATTTCACCTTACTTGTCTTAATGTCAGTTATGAGTTAGACATTGTGTTTGTCTGAACTATAATCTGTACGTATTTTATGAGACATGCGCTCCATGGGAACAGAGAGAATACCGTAGCACGTGTTTTCATACCATGTGTACATTTGCGGCTATTGAGGGTAATACAAGTAAAGATCTCAGTCTTGATATTGTGTGAGACCCTTGAGATTATTTCAATCTCAAATTGTACCCTTTAGACTCTTGTCTGCTTCTTAAAACTTAGATTTGATGATTACTATCTTGGAATGTTACTGAAGGATCATGAGAGATTCGATCCGAAAGGACATCTCTGGAAAAGCGAATTGAATCAAAGTTGAGAGATTCGAGAAAATAGAAAGATCATTATATGAGTAATATCACATTAGCTTGTATTCACTGGTCGACCAATTATGTTATTCTATGTGATCAAACATGATTGTAATACAAAATAAATATTAAATTCGAAAAGAGATCGAGAGATATTTAATGTGATAAATGATCGAGGATACTGCATACATAATCCACTATGGTTCTATCCATTTTTCGAGCGGCTATATATTCCTAACAGATGTATAGCAAGTGAGCTCTCTAAGTATGTTGGTCGCACGGCACAATTGCAAAGTATGAATTATTCTTGTAGAGATAATAAAAATTGTTGATCCCATCATGTGTGAGTGGGAGATGTTGGAAATTAATTATTGTTAATTATTTGGTGTTGTTAAATAACAACAATTAGTAATAATTTCATGTTGGAAATTATTAAGTTAATTATGTGGTGTTGTTAAATAACAACAATTAGTAATGATTTCATTACTAAGTAAACAACAAGAGTTGTTAATCAAATAATTAAGTAACAACAAGAGTTGTTAAGTGACAATAATTAGTAAAATGTTAAATGAGGAACATATGGTACACCCATGATGGTAACATTTTTGGAAGGGTTAGAGAAAGTCATTATGCATCCAAATACATGTGATTACATAGTAATCAATGCATGTGATTAAATAATAATCAAGGATTAATAGTAATCCATGCATGTGAGCTAATAGTGACTTGGTTTCCCTCCTATAAATAAGACCATTTGCTTATTGAGTTAAGCAATCAATTAAGTTTGATTAAGAGGTCTCTACAAGAAGAAAGGTATGCAATTGTGTTGTGATTAACTTAGATTTATTTCAATTAGCATGTAAATAAATCTAGGACTAGTAATACATGTATGGTTAGATCCTAAGAGGACAAACATGTAAATATATTAGGGATTATGTTTCCTAACAGTTACCTTGCTGGAAAATGCAGAGCTTGTTCCATTTGCTGTGAAGGTGATTTCCAGATACTTAAAAAACTTTGTTGTATATGGAAATCACTTGTGGATCACTTGGTTTAAAATGAGTAATTTGATTACAGGAAGGGTTATCACCATGCCGAACTAGGGTATGTGATGTTAACATACTGGATTCCTAATGGACCTTGCATGCTTCCTGGTGATGCTGCACTTTTGTTTTGGAAACCTGCCGCCAAATCACCTGACCGGGATTAAGCGGAGCTGGTAAAATCTTTGGCTGTCCCAGACTCTTATAAGAAATGCACCCCTGAACTCGCACCCAGGACCTGACAAACAAGTCCTTGGCCCTTTGTCACCAAGCCACACCCCTTGGGGGTTTGGTGATGTGGGATTGAGGAATTCGTCATCAACGACAACAATGAGGTATTGCTGCTTGAGTTTTCGATTTTAAGAAAAATATGTTGTTGCCAACTGGGGACATATGTTCATGTCAAAAGTGTCATGGATCCAATCTTGATACTAACTTCTTATAACCATTGCTGCCGCGGGACCTAGTAGTACAAGAGAAATACTGCAATCCAGCATTTGCAGGTCTTTGGAAATTGCCAACTGGTTTCATTGTTGAGGTACATTGTTCGAGCTTGGATCTTCACATCATGAATGACTTCCATTTGATTAATGGCTTTCATTGTAAGAGAAGTCAAAGAGGAAACTGGGGTAATAAATTTGCACTTGTTATGTTGTTCCCAAGCTTTTTATCTATCAATAGTTTTGATTTTTTGAACTTCAGCTCTTGCATTTGTTTTATTTCACAGGTTGATAAAGGGTTTGTTGAAGTTATAGCATTCAGGTAACTGACGCCAAATCAGTTTCATACTCTCAAACAATGCAACAACCTGCAATTGAGTCGGTATCTGATGTATTATTTATCTGCAATTTCACGATGTTGCTTTCGAAAAGTTATTTTTTTTGGAATCGTTCGAAATTTCATCGACAAAATCCTCGGATGTCCAAGGCTCTTATAAGAAAAGCACTCACTGGATTCAAACTCAGAAACTTAAGATGCGATTCTGAACCCTACAAAACCAAGTCACGCCCTAAAAATTCTTCATAAGGTTGATGATCTTGGACTTCATATAATCCGGTCTAATCAAATTGTCATTGTTTATGCAGAAGAATTATGTTCCTACTTTCTAATTGGTAATGTTGTAGTGGATTACCTTTGACGGAGTTTGTAGAAAGTAATAGACAAGATATCAATTGTATATGCTGAAATAACCTACAAGTAATAGCGATAAACCGAACTCTATACCCAAGAGAGGGGGGGGGGGGGATGAATTGGGTTACGGCTAAAATATGCGGAATTAAAAATCTTTGGCGATTTTAAGCTATTTTACCAATTAAGCTTAAGGTCAAATTTCTCTAATGTAATAAACAACCTATATGCAAGTTTCTAATATATAAGCATGTAATAAATAAAACTTGCAATATGTAAAGAGTGTAAGGATAGGGAAAACGACACCGAGATTTATAGTGGTTCGGCCAATAATGCCTACGTCCACTCCCCCAAGCCGCTCTTGTTTCACTAATAACGAGTTTCCGTGGCTCACTCGCAACCAAGAGTTTTACGCAATGTGCACTCTGAACCTTTACACTTTGAGTTTTCTACGTAGGCTCACTCGAAAACCTTTACAATTACCCAAACAATGGGATTTCACAAACCGCAAGTGTTTTGTATAAAGAAGTTGTAAAACACACTTGGGCACTCACAATGATAAAAGAAGATTGTGTGAGTTGATTACCCAAGTGATCTAAGCTCACTACAAATGTATAAGAAGGTGTAGTGTGTGTGAGCTTGATGTATGAGTGTTTATGAATATGAAGGTTTATTAAACACTCTTGTTTTTGCTCTATGAGATGATATGAAGGTTGTATCTTATGTCTCATGTGTGGCAAAAACGAATTGGGGCTTCAACTTATAGTAAAATGAAAAGCAAACCCCAACAACTCTTTCTGAGACCGGTATGCTGGTCTCCAACGGATATATTACTGTTTGAAGAATCTGACCGTTAGACCGGTATGGTCACCGGTATAGGGACCGACATGGTCCTTGCCGATTCCAGTGTGTGTGCAATATGAAGAGCTTGACCGGTATGTTAACCGGTATGATGACTGGTTTATGTCATGCCGGTTCCAGTAAAGGAACTAGCTGTTAGGCTCACCGGTATGGGACCAGTATGGAAATCGGTTTGGTGTGTGCCGGTTCCAGTAAGCATGCAATCCATAGGTTCATCGGTTTGGTGACCGGTATGAGACCGGTATGCCGGTCTCTGTACCAAAAATGCAAATATGAAAGTTTTAAAATATTTTGTACATGAACCTAATGTATCTAAGTGAATGTGCATGTTTCCTATGAGCTTAGGCACTAGAATAAACAATTCACATTACAATTGGAGCCCTAAGCCAAGACTTCACATAAAATCTTCATTGTGTGCAAGTCTTCACATTCTTCGCTCTTCACCACGGTTGTGCTTCGACATCTTTTTGTATTGTCTCACTTTTGTGCGTTGAAGACTTCACTCTCGTTGCATCATCAAAATCCATTATGTGATTTTGTCGCTAACAATCTCCCCCATTTTGATGTTGGCAACCCCTTAAAACTTGTGAGCTTCCGAGAGTCCAAATGTTGACGATTTTGCTCCCCATCAATATTAGCTCCCCTTCAATGTGTGATTGTCTTCAAAATAGCTCTATAAGACTTAGACAAACACATTAGTACATTTACTCCCCCTTAATCCAATGGTGAGGGTCAAACAAATTTTAATCTCATTCCAAATGATTTCTCCCCCTTTGACATTATCAAAAAGTGGAGAAGCAAAATTTTAAGTTTAAATGAGATACCAATAAATAAGTGCATTAAATGATGATACCAAAATTTAAAAATATGCACATTTGGCATTTCTCCCTTTCTGCCATAAGATGTATAAATCATGTATAAGGTATTTCTCAAATTTTATACCAATGATTACCAATTGAACAATGATCAATGCATTTTTAATGATTTCATCCTATGATTATGATACCAATTAATCAAAAATCCATGCTTTTTATTATACAAATGAGAAACTATGTTGATGTACATGCATTTCATGATATCAATATAAAATTTATGTCAACATATATGCATTTCATTTTCATTTAAATATGTTATATGACAAAAACATGTTCAATGCAAATCAATCAAGTAATCACATATATGTAATTTAACTCAATAAATTCAATGTGATACTTATTGATACAAAATGGGGTTTAAATGTATGATTAATGTATTTAATGATATCAAATGAACAATTGATACAAATAGAAGGTTGAGTATATTTCCTAATCACTTGTATGCTTCAAAATATATTTACCAATTTGAAATAAGCATACAAATACAATTTGGAGGAAACGGTACCAATGTTTCCGTAAATACGGAGTTTACCTATTACCGTTGTCATCCTCATTTCTTTTTGAGACTTTGGGATCAATTTGTAATTCACTTTAAAGATCCTTCCCAAAGCTTCCCCTACAAGATAATCAAGTGTATTTTGGTACCTAGCATTTCTTGGGTCCATGGGGGTTAAACTTGATTCCTTGAGGAATCCATGCATTCTTAATCACATTTTTGTTTATGCACTCAAAAATTTTATGTCCATTTTTATTGCATGCATGACATGTGATATTGTTAGGGTTGTTGCTCAGAGTGTCAATCTGGATCGTATTTATATCCGATTCATAAATATGAACAATTCATTTTTCCATAATATTACTTATTTAATGGTAACACCTCTTGTCTTTTATATACATATTCGATATAATTATGATTAGATATCTAATTATAATTAGATTGAATCTAAATCTGATTTAGTGATACGTGTATATTAGACAAAGACCCTAGGATTTACAATATAGTGCGCAGTTACAACGTAGTTTGTAATTGACATTGGGAAGCGACACTATAAGTTGTATATCCTTAAATAAAGTTTCTGGTCAAGATTTACTAACACAGGTTGGTTAGTAAAATCCGCTGAGACCAGTACATGTCGTATATCGTGACTTGGTCCGATGATTTATCCCAATGAACCATGAGTCTCGGGAGACTCGTATAGATATGTAGGTGTTTATTTGATAAACACTGAACGACTCACTGAAGATTTCCTAATAGATGGTACACCAACGTCAATAGGAATCTTCTCGAGTTGAGTGAGCATGGTGATCCTTCGACTTGAGATATCACAGTGGATATATGAGTTATCCTCCACACTTTGATGGCAGTCACGTCACTAATCTATTTAGATCAGACCACCGCCTGTTCGTTGGGTATAGACTGATGCTCATGATATCCAGTGCGTATCAAGATAGAATCCGTCAGTCTTGTGTACAGGGCATATGTATCATACACGTGTTTGCGATCTAGTAAATCCATGGCCGTGGTATAACTTCGGAAGCAAGTTCCGAGTGTTTTTTAGAGATCTTAAATTTCAAAGTCGATTATATTATACCAAAAGGATTTGACGTTCTTATCTATATCCCATGTATAATATGGATAGCCTGTGACAGAGGGATTATACGTATGTAATGACCTCAACTTGCATAGTTTAGCGAGATTATCCACGGTCGTCATAATTCATGAGTGGGTGAATTATAGACATGAAATTGGATTTCGTGACAGATAAACCTAAACTTAGAGAGTCCCAAAAACGAAGTGTACTCGTTGAGCACTTGGGCAACGCGTTATGAATAATACAGATTATTCATAATACTTCATCGGATTAAATGAGTTAATTCGAATAGTTTAATCAGTTAAACGAAAACACATGCTTTTGGGAATTTTGGTCAATTAATAATTAATGTGTATTTGTATTTGATACAAAATTTTATTTGATACATATTAATTAATTATCAAATTAGACTTTGAAACTTGCCATTAATATATGTATTTGTTATTTAATGTATATGAAATACATATATAATAATAATTATATTAATTAATTATTTAGATATTTAAATGTTAAATATTTAAATAATTAAATGATATCTATATTTCATAATTTTTATGTTATATGGCTAATTATTATTTATACATGTGGCATGTTTTAATTAAACTTTAGGTGTGCAAATTTGATTTTCTAACATAAATTTTAATTTTATTTAATTGAATTAAATTAGGAAATTGACTAAAATACTACTAGAAAGTCGGTCAAGCCTTGTTTAAATTAGAAAATTTTGTTTTATTTTTCATTCAAGCAAGCTTGGCCGAAACCCATCTTCAAAAATACTATCCAATTTTTGTTTAATGAAACAAGGAAGAAAGTGAAGAAAAATCAAGAAAAGCTTAAGGAAACTGAAGATTAAAATGTAATCTTTAATATTCTTGAGTTTATAAAATTAGTTTATTGTTCTTGAATTACTAGAATGGTTCTAGGGTTTACTTACTTCTTAGAAATTGGGGCTTTTTGATTTAGAAGATGGATTTGAAGGCTTATTGCATGTGTGAAGTTATATTGAATGATATTAGTGTAATATTTGTTCAATTTAATCATTTGATGATATGTTGCCATTCTAGAGTGTTATGAACACTCTTGTAATGCCTAGAATTGTTCTTGGGTGCTTCATTGGTGGTGGCTTGGATTGGTGTTAGTATTAATATGATTAATATTGAGAAAGTTGGATTAAAGCATGAAAAATTGATAATTTTTATTACAAAATCAGATTTGGAAAATTTGGTTATTGTGATGAAAATTATGTCATATAAATGTATTGGATGTGTTTTGGGTGTTGGAACAATTATCGGAAATTATTTCGGAGTTGAAATATACAAAAACGGTGAACAACGGCATTACCGGGTGACTTTTGAGCCAATCGGGTGACGGCTGTGTAGGACACAAAACTTGACGACGCTGTTCTAGGCTCACGGCCTATTTGGGAGTACGGAATAGTCCGCGGGGGAACTAAACCGAAGAAATAACATGGAGTCGCCACCCGGTGTGACCTTGGAAAATAGTTTAAGGCCGCACTCACCCCTCGCAAGGGAAGACCTCAAACCGTTGGGTTCGGAATGGTCCATTACTTATGTCACTTGTGATGATATGATTTGTGCAATAAACTAACCGAATCTACTCAATGTATATGCTCAAGAATGACTTAGGTCTAATATGCATTCATAAAAGTAACTCATAATCTAAGTTTGCATGCTTGTAAAGTAAGTCATTAAACGGCAAACATATAATGTCACACAACGAGCATGTTGAACCATTAAACACAAATAGACAACTAACTATTTAAACATAAACATAAACTAAACAAAATGTCATGCATAAAACAACGTAATCATGCTTTGAAAATAAATAATAAACTAGGCTAAATCATGCTTTAAATAATAAACAAATAACCTACAAACTATATCATGCTAAAATATAAGTTTGGATGAGATGAAATATGTGTCTCTTAAGTGGTACGTGGCATTGTATCCCTAGTACAAACCGCACTACCATCCATTCAGATTCGGCTACGGAATTTACGTCCGGGTTTTCATCTTATATACCACAAAAGGGAACACATATTCCGCTCATCCAACAATCACATCATGCTTCAAACGACTCTCATGCGATAATATTTTAAAATAAACAAAATAAACGAAAGATAATAAATAAAAGGGTGCCCTCAGGTCTAACCTCTTTTGTCGTCTCAAGAAAGGGCGTTACACGTCCGTTGGAAGGGTGAATGATCCGCAACTCTTTTGGTTCACTAACTCAACGTCTTTCCTCACTGTTTTGCTATTCGGGCTGCTGTTTTTACTCCGTTTCACTGCTGTATTTCAGGCCATTGTTTTGGTTTTTTTAGGGGACTGTTTGGGCGTTTTTAAGGGCTAAAGGGCTGCTGTTTTTGGTGAGTTTTCAGGGGGGGTTTTTGTGAAGTTTTTTAGTGCAGTTTTGGGGTGATTTTTGTGGCAGTTTTCAGTGGTGTTTTGGGGCAGTGGGGACGTGTTGGCTTATGGAAGTTGTTGTGGCGTGATTGGCAAGGGGCTGGTGGCTTCGTTTGGAATGTGAAGGGCATAGGGCTCTATGCGTGCAGGTGGCGTGGAGAAGCAAGGCTGCGTGAAGCTTATGAAGGTGTGGTGTGAGTTGATTGTGTTGAAGAGGCTTACGTGTATTGAGGGCTAGTGAGTGGAGGCTGTAATGTGTGAGTGGGGGCTGGTGTTGCCGAGAGTGGGCCAGGGTGAAGGTGATTGGCGTGAAGGGACTGAGTCGGTTGGGAAGTGGGCGTGTGTGACTCGTGTTTGACTTTGAAGGTGGCTGCTCGGGTACGTGTGATGTTTCAGGGCATGAGGTTTCTTTTACTCGTGATGCCAAGTTGTAGGGCTGACTAGGGGCTGTTGAATGGGCAATGCGGCAGTTTGTGAGTGGGGTTAGGGTACAACCGAGAGGAGTCGAGGGTTATTTTCTTGTGGGAATATTGTGTGAATGAGTTTTAGATGCGTGAAACTGTGTGTTGAAGGTTGATGAGTGGAGTGAAGGCTTGCGTGAGGTGTATGGCTTCTGGGTGAGAACAGGATGAATGGGGCTGCTTGTTGAAGGTTGATGCGTGAGGCTATGTGTTTGTTTGTGCTGTGAATGATTTTGTGAATGGAGAGGCGTGAGGTCTGGTTGAAAGAGAGTGGCGTGAGGTCTTCTAGGGTTTCGTCGCCGAGTCCAGAATGAAGGAGAGAAGGCTGTTTGAGTTGTTTATTCTCTTTTGTTCTGGTTTGTGGTCACTGCCGAGAGAGAGGAAATGGTAGCTACTGCATGTTAGGGTTTATTTTGTTTGGCCGTGAGAGGGGAGAGATGTCTTTGTCTTTTTTGTTTGTGAGTTTTTGTGTATTGCCGTGAATCAGAGAGGAGGCTTCGGGAGGCTTAGGGTTGCAATTTATTGTTGTTTATATAGTGAGATGGTAGGGTTAGGGTTTCTATGCATGGATTTATGTGTGTATTTAATTTTAATTATTTAAGACAAGAAATTATTTAAATTTGGTGAGTGAATTATTTAAATTAGGGGAGTGATTTATGTAATTTGTGAATGTGATTTAATTTAATTTAAGTTTAATTTAATTTGTTTTAATTTAATTTGTGACATGTATTTTAAATGTTTTAATTATTTAATTTGTGAGATGTAATTTAATGGGTTTGGTGTGTTTTAAAATAGAGGTCCAACAAGCGAACGCGAAGCAAAACAAGCGAGTTAAATCCAACGAAAATTTCATTTTCCAATTTTAGCCTTCCAACGTCCGTTTCGCGCGACTTTCACAACTAAAGAGATAGTGTCTCCATACGAGACTCATCATCGGGCTGATATGCAAAAATGCAATGCCTACAGGCTGCCCAAACAGTGAATTGGTCACTGTTCGGGCAGCCCATGAACTTACCTAATGCTGTTGGCGCTTACCTGGGCTGCCCTCATGTGCATTGGGTGGTCCGTTCGGTTAAAAACGCGTTTTATGCCAATTTGCTGAAAACATTTTCGTAAAAATTTCGCGATGTTTCTGTTGGACAATTATGACCCATAGCATCACTATTTGTAAATGACATGGTGTGCTTGTACAAAATTAACTATGTGACAAAGGAAATTGCTATTTTATCATTTTGTAATTGGATTACTTAGATATATAAATGCTAAAAGTCCATATGATTAGTACCAGATTAATAAGATATGAGACAATATTAATCCACTAAAGGTTTAATCATTAAATATCCCTAGTCGTAGTATTATCGAGACTGGACATCGATAATGCGGAATAGGCTAGTATTGCACTTGTGCACGTTATGGAAGCTTAATGGCATAGTTCTCATATATTCAAGTATTGGATACTTATGCAAGTGTGATATGAGGTTCTGTTTGCCGATGGTACGGAAACAGCTTCGCTCTGGATAGACCCCTCGGAATTCCATTGGTAGTATGACTATGTGTCTATGGGAATCCGAATCAGGGTAGGTGTATTTGGTCTTAACCTGAGACTTGCATCGCTAATACTTGCGACAATCAGTACGCTTTGGTTTTGGTAGTCCGGGGCTTTAACAGGTTCTGTGTACGCCTCTTCTGGGTTTACTGAGAATCGTAGTGTATTGGGTGTGATATCAAGATGGAAGTACCACTTCAGTCATACAGAGATGATGACACGCAGGATACAGAACTAGTACTCTTAAGTACTGCAATCATCGGGATAATATGACTAGGTCATGATTATCCGATTATAGAGACTAGTTGCCAGTGATCTGATATATGCTTCGTACGGGGCAGACACAATTTCAACCCTAGGCCTAGCATGTGGCATCCAATACTGGATCGTAATACGCAATACTTAGTATGCTACGCCTGATAAAGATTATATATTTCTTTAAAGAATATTTCTGGAGAATTGGGTAGGCACGATGCTTTGCTAGAAGCCAACCATGTCTTGTAAATCGGTAAGAACATGGTACCGGGTACGCACGTGTTCGGATAGTCCGATGATCGTATTTACTGTCAACATATCCAGGGATCTCTTGGGTCGCTTCCCAAAGATTCACCGATGAAATTTGACTCGAACGGAATTAATCTGTGATTAATTATGAAAGAGAAAATTAATCTGAGATTAATTAACAGAGAAAGAATTAATCTGGGATTAATTGCGTCAAGAATTTATCTGGGATTAAATTCATCGAGAAGAGATAACATAGTTAATTTGGAATTAATCGGTAAAATAAATTTAATAGTTAAATTGGATTTTTCTATTTAATTTATTTATATGGGCTAAAATAATATATTAGATATATTAATTGAAATCGGATTTCAATACGGAATTAAAATTAGATTTTAATTCAAGCGAAAGAATTAATTTGGAATTAATTCGTAAGCGACTTCCGCAATAATTTTGCTAGGCATTATTATTTAATTAAATTGGATTTAATTACGTTGCGACAGAAAATTCGTTTAGTTCGGAATTAAGCGAATCCGGGCCCGAGCGAAGTTATGTGTTGAGTTAGCCGACTTAAATTTGGAATTTAAAAGTGGTGGGACCCACTTCACTTACATCAATATGTTAGACATTTGATGGAAGTTGTTGTTGGCTTGAGTAAGGCTTGGATTGCTTATGCAACACTCAAACCAAAACCAACACTCAACCTTTGTATAAATTAATTTGGTCAACTTTGAAAGTGTAACAAGTTACTATTCACAACAAACAAAACTCTCTCTTATTTCTCTCTTGCCATGGCCGAATCCCTGCTTCTCTTGGAGGGAAAATTTTCTTTCATTTTTGTTCTTGCTAGCACATAACGAGTCAAGTGAAGGTGATAGGGAAACTCACCCAAGTGTTGGAAACACTTAAGAAAGCTTAGAGCTTCCATCTTCAAAGAAAAAGTTTTTGAAATCTCATCCAACCAATGTAAGTTTTTTCCGCAACTTTCTTTGGTAATTTTCACACACGAATCACTCTTAGAGATCATTGGCATGTTCTAGGAACACTAACAGTTTCTTAACTATTTATGTCGTTATTTGATATCAAATAAATATGTTTAGGTGTAATATGAATGAATTATTCATATTAGATATTGAGTAATTTATTCGGTAATTTAAAAGGTTTTAAAATTACGATTTCACCCAAACCGCGAGCTTCTGCAACGCCCAAGCTAAAATCCCAACAAAAATGGTATCATAGCAGGTCTGATTCTTCATCCATTACA
Source organism: Zanthoxylum bungeanum (assembly GCA_019454045.1). Taxonomy (NCBI): domain Eukaryota; kingdom Viridiplantae; phylum Streptophyta; class Magnoliopsida; order Sapindales; family Rutaceae; genus Zanthoxylum; species Zanthoxylum bungeanum. The sequence goes on along the minus strand of SKCR01003760.1, from coordinate 219,857 downwards.
TTTGTCATGCTTGACATATGATATATAATCCAATTTTGATGTTTGCACATGCATGTAATTTAGATATTTCTTGACTTTTCGGTTCTACGCTAACGAGAAACGTAACAGAAATTTAATGGTTAAGTTAAGTTATGTTTTCTAAGGTAGAATTGAACTGTTTAGAAATTGATCTAGATTATATTCTGCATTTGATGTAGAGCAATGCTTTCTTGAGGAATATCCCCGCTTAAATAAGGCAGTAAAGTGACATGTATTGGATGCATGTTTCTTGATCCGTCTTGTCAATACGTTTTATGGGTATCTTTATATGGCTGCATCCGAGAAAATGCCAAAGCAGTGAGGGTGTAGTTGATAGAATTTTATCGATGCCGGATGTATATTTGATACTAGACAAATTCAAGTGAAAGTGGAAATCCTGAACGTGGCAAAGCTGTCAGGACTACATCGGTAGCTTGAGTTTATCATTGGCAAGTGAAGCCTTGATACGCCTCCTTGTTAACGTGCCAAAACTATCATAACGAGAAATAGTCAGGACCAAAATCAAGAGTTACAGTGAGTGTGATTGATAATGAGTTGTCTACCTAATGAATATACGTAGGCGAGATCATACCAAAGCTGTAAGTCGAAATATATTCATGGGGTCCACTTCTCACTATGGAATTCGATTTAATTATTGAATTCCCATTTTCCGTTGGGGATTATGGTATTACGTAAAGTAGTGGGAGACACTGCTAGGTTAAAAATCCATAACTAAAGTAGCGTGTAATATTATGGAAATTGCTGCTTATGTTTTCCTTTATTCTATATTGTTAATGGAATTAAACTTCTAATCCACTACATGCATATAATTTGAATATGTTTTATGACTTCACTTATGGTTGCGTTTTTCTAGAATAAGTTCTAAAATGTTAGTAGACTTGGATATTGTTAGATTAGTCTAAACCATCGGGAACTGTTGTTCCGATTTTCTTGAAAATCAAGATGGTTAGTGACTTAATTGCTAAGTCACCATAGGTAATCTAAATAAATATATGTTTTATGATATAATTATCTAGAGAGAATAGTTTCTTGTGCGGTAAGAATTGACGTGAATTTATTCATGTCTCGAGATTCTTGACTGGCACTAAGAAAACTCCATTAGGTATTTTTTTTATCTTATAATGACGTTTCTTGGCTTTAGTGACTTTTAGTATTCACGTGTTTGACACAGTTTGCTAATCAATTATTTGCAATTGTTGTGAATAATTGAAGGCAAATTATAAAGTTAAAGAAAGAAGATGTGTATAGTTGTGTATAAAGAATATCAATTCTCACAATACGACAACTGTAGGTATTGGATACCAGATCTTCCGTCTAGTTATTTAAAATAATATTTAATGATTGTTTTTGATATTTGATATCAGAACTTGCAACTATTGGATAATTACTTGTTCCTTATAAATAATTATTACATATTTTAATATGACTAGTAGTGTTATTGATATAGAGATAAACATTAAGAAAAATATTCGGTTAAGTAAATAACTTAAAACAGTGCTTTATGAGATTTTATCACATAAACATTAGATGTTTATTATGTATGGTAAAAGATGGTCTGATACAAGATCACACCATATATCTTTATCCTTTTAATGAATATTGTATTCAGGATGTGATTAAATCTCATTTAACCAATGCTCGTTATTGGACCACAGATTAATTAAACTAATACATTGGATGTATGTAGTTTAATGAATTAGAAATTGTCTATGATAGTTTTCTTTACTTCGTAACTTTGTTAATGAGTTGTCATGACTTAGTTGCGTGTTTCTAAAAGAATATATATTGAACATCTTGAATGGTTCGAGAACTTTCAATATGTTTCTGATGAAACGCGAATAAAATATTTTGGATAGTTCAAAAATATTCTATTTGAAGTGTTGAAAACTATATCTTTAAAATTCATCATGAGTCTTTGAATTATTCAAAGATGTTTGATATGATCAACATATGAATTTATGGCAATTAGTTCTAAAGTTATTTAATGAATGTGATTCTTACTCAGTATTATTCTTCTACGATTCCATCGTGATGGAATTGATCAGTAAGAGAAATCGAATCTTATATGATCTTATTCGTTTGATATTGAGTGTTATCAAATTAGTTTCAATACTCTTCGGGTTATGCTCCGGTTACACTAATTCATCCTTTTAATTATTGTTCCATTAGTTTCTACAGTTACGTATTTGATATGTATAGGTAGAAAATTCGAATCTTGAAAAGTTTAAGATTTGAATCTTTCTTTTGTATAATTGTTATATAATTGAAAGTACTTGCGCCTTAGAGGTACAAGCAAAAGTTTATCATTTATTCTATTTAATAGAATATTGTATTCTATTTGATATAATATCTTTTCTACGATCCCCGAGTAATAAAATTATTTTATTACTTGGTGTGTAACATCAAATGTTAACAATTGAAGAAAAGACTTGACTTATTGAAGTTAAATGTGAGAATGATAAGCTATAAATGGAACTACATAATTAATTAGATGAACATACCCTTAGAAATCTTCCGTATAAGTTTAATAGGATGTCAGAATCATTTACAAAAGAATTTGATACTTAATGGTTCTGCTTGTTTTCTTATTGAAGAAAATTATCCTATAATTTATAGTGGGAGCGATATTTGATATCGATTTCGGAAGTTAGAATTAAACCATAGATCTAAGATTGTTGTAGCTTACTACAATCAAGTTTTGAACTTGATTAAGCTTTCGTTATGAATCATTCATAAAAAAGTGCAAATTATTTGCGCAGCAAAAGCAAAGTGAGCTTGTTAAAGGTTTGACCTTTATAGTATGATTGTGAGAAAAGTTAAACTCAGCTATCTATTGTAGATTCTGAGGAAACTTGTCTCTGGTCGCACTGATTCAACAATTAAAGATTTGTTGGTTAATGTTGATATTAAACTATGTATTTTGGTTAAAGAATGCAAAGTGGCATTCTTGAATGGTTTCTTCGAATGAGAGATCCGTTGTGATTTCTTTGTTTGAAGAGTTCATTCTAGAATGGCCCTAGAGTTTGTATTCTGCTAAGATCACAATTTGATATACTAGCTTAGACATCCTATTGTAGACTCATGTGAGCTTTCTGTAAATATGTGTTCTCTAATTTTGATACAGTCAGATTTTCTGATTTTATCAAAGTATAGAGAATACATATATGATAATAGGGTCAGTGGGAGCGTACAAATTTCTTTCTAGTGTTATATATCCTAACGACATTGTCATTATTAATGTAATAATGAGATGTTTGTAAGGTAAAATATTTACCTAAGTCTTTTTTTCTCCGTGAAAGCAGTGAAAGTAGTCTCTGTTATATTTGATATAAAGTTTTGTATACGATATAAAACAAGAGACTTGTGAGATACTCCCATTAGTCGTGCATTAGATATGATCTAATAAAAGACACATCAAAACTATCTGTATGTCAGTTAGTATAACTATTTGACAGTTAGTGTGTTTCTTGTATATAGTATTTATCTTTCGTAAAAGATGATTCCTTAGTCGAAAGAAAAATTGATTAGAATGTCTAATCAGTCTTATGCATCATATGATGATGGCATAATGAATACTATATTATGTACGATTAAATATATCAATTTAATTGTAATTGTTACGAATTATTTTGATACCCTGTTAACCATATGATGGGTCTTAAAACATGTTCTTTGTTATCTTTGAGATATTGAGAACAAGTTTCTTATTCATGGAGATTATAATCCGCAACCATTAAAATCAAATTAGTTTTGAGTCTAATTATGACGTTAGATGGTCTATGTCATATAAAGTCAGAAAATATGCAGTGAGAGTGTCACCGTTGATTCTACTGTATTAGTGGAATTAGTTGTAACTTATAAAGTGTTGACTTATGAAGTTACATAGTGACATTATAGATTATAAGTTTTGATATTAGTATTGTGTTTGCAGTTGTCTACAGAGTATTTTGGATTTAATCTCTAAATACATAGACGATTCTACAACTATAACACAATATTGATATCGCATCTGAGTCATATTGATGTAGAACTTGGGTTCTACAAAAATGTGAATGATGTTAGCTAAGGGAAACAATTGGGTTTGTTGGACAGATTTAATTTATTATAGTAAGCTTACTTGTTGTTGCCTACCTTTTGAGTGCTAGGTGAGCTCTTGAGGGCCATTAGTATGTGATACACATTTAGACGTGTATATGATACCGTGGATTGACACTAGAGAAAATGGGAGAAATTGTTAGGGTTGGTGCTCAGAATGTCAATCCGGATCGTATTTATGTCCGATTCATAAATACGAACAATTTATTTTTCCACAATATTACTTATTTAATGGTAGAACCTCTTGTCTTTTATATACATATTCGATCTAATTACGATTAGATATCTAATTATGATGAAATTGAATCTAAATCTGATTTAGTGATACATGTATATTAGACAAAGACCATAGGATTTACAATATAGTGCGCAGTTACAACGTAGTTTGTAATTCACATTGGGAAGCGACACTATAAGTTGTATATCCTTAAATAAAATTCATGGTCAAGATTTACTAACACGGGTCGGTTAGTAAAATCTGCTGAGACCAATACATGTCGTATATCGTGACTTGGTCCGATGGTTTATCCCAATGAACCATGAGTCTCGGGAGACTCGTATAGATATGTATGTGTTTATTTGATAAACACTGAACGACTTACTGGAGATTTCCTAATATATGGTACACCAACGTCAATAGAAATATTCTCGAGTTGAGCGAGCATAGTGATCCTTCGACTTGAGATACCACAGTGGATATATGAGTTATCCTCCACACTTTGATGACAGTCACGTCACCGATCTATTTAGATCAGACCTCCGCCTGTTCGTTGGGTGTGGACTGATGCTCATGATATCCAGTGCGTATTAAGATAGAATCCGTCAGTCCTGTGTACAAGACATAGGTATCCTACACGTGTTTGCGATCTAGTAAATCCATGACCGTGGTATAACTTTGGAAGCAAGTTCCGAGTGTTATTTAGAGATCGTAAATTTCAAAGTCCACTATATTATACCATAAGGATTTGACGTTCTTATCTATATCCCATGTATAATATGAATAGCCTGTGACGGAGGGATTATACATATGTAATGACCTCGACTTGCATAGTTTAGCGAGATTATCCGTGATCGTCATAATTCATGAGTGGGTGAATTATGGACATGAAATTGGATTTCGTGACGGATAAACCTAAACTTAGAGAGTCCCACAATATGAAGTGTACTCGTTGAGTACTTGGGCAACGCGTTATGAATAATACAGATTATTCATAATACTTCATCGGATTAAATGAGTTAATTCAAATCGTTTAATCAGTTAAACGAAAACACATGCTTTTGGGAATTTTGGTCAATTAATAATTAATGTGTATTTGTATTTGATACATATTAATTAATTATCAAATTAGACTTTGAAACATGTGTAGGCATTTCATTTTGCATATAAGTCCCGATGATGAGTCTCACATGGAGGCACTACCCTTTAAGTTGCGGAAGTCGGGGGAAACAGACGTCGGAAGGGAAAATTCCGAAATCAATACCTTGAGGGATTTAATTCATTTGCTTGGCTTCGGGTTCGCTCGTTGGACCTGTTTTTAGAACTTATCCTTGGCCCAACACCCCCGCAATCCACACCAAGCCCACACACCACCAAGCCATACGCCCAAGCCCACCAAAAGAACCAACCACACGCCCATATAAAGCCTCCAAGCCCATTAAATCACATCCAAAAAATATCAAACACATTAAACACATGTTAAAATATAAATAAATCACCTTCCGAATTAAAGAAATCAAATCAAATCACTTTCCCGAACTAAATGAAATGAAATCAAATCTCATAAATCACCTTCCTAATTATATTAAATCACATTCCTAAACTAAATAAAATAAAATAAAATCAAATCAAATTACCTTCCTAATTGAAGAGATCATTTCCTTATGACACACAAATTAAATATTCCCCCATTAATTACACAATCTCGGTTTTCCTACCCGTATAAGGTAAACCCCAACCATCTCCTATAAAAAGAGACATAAACCAAACCTCAAGGCCCCCTGGACGAGAGCTTATTCACGGTGAAACACCTTAGACCAATTCTCTCACAACTCTCGTCCCTCACTCTCTCGGCACCTCACCTCTCTCAACCTTATACCATTCACGCACTGCCAAGCTACCTTAACCGACCCAACTCACAGGCCACTCACGCACACAACACCTCACCTCTCTTAACACACACTTGTCAACTCACAAATAAACCATAAGCCACAGCCCCTCCATCGGCCAACAACGCAAACCGACTCACACAGAAAAAATAAAAACACTAGGACAAATCGACAAAATCCTCATGGCAACAAAAACACACAGACCCTATAAACACTACCATGCAGCCCCACACTTAGCCACAAGCTCATGTCAAAGAACCCTAACCCCAAATTCCTTCTCGGCACACTCACAGACCACACACTAAATGTTCATCCCACACTCACGCAGATCACTCACATTCGGTAGCACCCTTCTTATCATTGCACAAAGAGCCACAACAAACGAGATCAACCAGCCCTTCACGTAACAACAAAAGAAGCCCATAAGCCAAATTACCGAGAACAAACAGGAAGCCCTTCACAAAACAGAAGCCAGATCCAAAGAAACACAAAGCAAACAACCCCTTCAATTGAGACAAAAATAGTGAACATACATACTCCAAAACAGCCAAAACAGTGAACAAAAACCGTCCCCAAACAGCGAGCAAAACAACAGCCCAAAACAGCTAGGCGACGAAGGAAGACATTGAACCAGTGAACCGGGACGAGGTTGCGGAGCATTAACCCTTCCGACGGCCGCGTAACGCACTTCCAAGAGGTGACTTAAAAGGTAAAACCTGAGGGCACCATTTGTTATATTTTATTTGTTTATCCCGGACACGGCATGCTTGGTTGGACGTGGAATACATCCAACCGGGTATGTGAAGTCATATATTGAAAACTGCTAAGTTCTTTGGTCACATATTTATTATTCCGTATTTATTTCGCATTATTAGTCTTTTATTATTTCACATTTAATTTCCGTTTATTGTTGTTTTAATTATTCCGCATTTATTTGTTCTCTTCGGTTATTTATAGTCATATGCATTATCATACTTCATGCATGTCAATATTGGGTTCATGATTGCGTTAATGATTGAGTGTTGCCTCTCGTGGTATATCGGATGGAAACCCAGACGTAAATTCCGTAGCCGAATCCGAATGGACGATAGTGCGGTCTGTACATGGGATACAACTCCACGTACCGCTTGAGGAAACGTTCACGCATATGTTCATGAAATTGTGTGCCTGCCGTTATGTCGATTTACTTTTATGCATGCAAACTTAGATATAGGTTATATGCAAACTTAGATATAGGTTGTATGCGAACTTAGATGTAGGTTATCTTGCGTATGCATGTTGCATAGACTTGGTTAAATTATTGCACAAATCCATTCATTACAAGTGGCATAAGTAAGGGACAATTCCAAACCCAACGGTTTGAGATCTTCCCTTGCAAGGGGTGGGTACGGCCTTAAATCATTTCCCAGTTCACACTGGGTGGCTACTCCATTTTATTTCTCTGGTTTAGTCCCCCGCAAGGTAATCCGCACTCCCGACCGGGCCGTGAGCCTGGAACAGCGTCACCGATTTCTGTGTCTTATAACATGCCATTAATATATGTATTTATTATTTAATGTAGATGAAATACATATCTAATAATAATTATATTAATTAATTATTTAGATATTTAAATGTTAAATAATTAAATGATATCTATATTTCATAATTGTTATGTTATATGGCTAATTATTATTGATACATGTGGCATGTTTTAATTAAACTTTAGGTGTGCAAATTTGATTTGCTAACATAAAGTTTAATTTTATTTAATTGAATTAAATTAGGAAATTTACTAAAATACCCCTAGAAAGTCGGTCAAGCCTTGTTTAAATTAGAAAATTTTGTTTTCTTTTTCATTCAAGCAAGGTTGGCCGAAACCCATCTTCAAAAATACTCTCCAATTTTTGTTTAATGAATCAAGGAAGAAAGTGAAGAAAAATCAAGAAAAGCTTAAGGAAAGTTGAAGATTAAAAGGTAATCTTTAATATTCTTGAGTTTAGAAAATTAGTTTCTTGTTCTTGAATTACTAGAATGGTTCTAGGGTTTACTTACTTCTTAGAAATTGGGGCTTTTTGATTTAGAAGATGGATTTGAAGGCTTATTGCATTGTGAAGTTATATTGAATGATATTAGTGTAATATTTGTTCAATTTAATCATTTGATGATATGTTGCCATCCTAGAGTCTTATGACACTCTTCTAATGCCTAGAATTGTTCTTGGGTGCTTCATTGGTGGTGGCTTGGATTGGTGTTAGTATTAATATGATTAATATTGAGAAAGTTGGATTAAAGCATGAAAAAATTGATAATTTTTGTTACAAAATCAGATCTGGAAAATTGGGTTTATTGTGATGAAAATTATGTCATATAAATATATTTGATGTGTTTTGGGTGTTGGAACAATTGCCGGAAATTATTTCGGAGTTGAAATATGCGAAAACGGTGAAAAACGGCGTTACCGGGTGACTTTTGAGCCAACCGGGTGACGGCTGCCCAAACAGTGAATTGGTCACTGTTCGGGCAGCCCATGAACTGCCCTAATGCTGTTGGGGCTGACCTGGGCAGCCCTCATGTGCATTGGGTGGTCCATTCGGTCAAAAACGCGTTTTATGCCAATTTGCGGAAAAATATTTTCGTAAAAGTTTCGCGATGTTTCTTAGCTATTTATGTCGTTATTTGATATCGAATAAATATGTTTAGGTGAAATATGAATGAATTATTCATATTAGATATTGAATAATTTATTCGGTAATTTAAAAAATTTTAAAATTACGATTTCACCCGAACCGCGAGCTTCTGCTGCGCCCGCCCTAAAACCCCAACAATATTTTCATTGATAGCAATATTAGCATGTGAGTCGGATGCCGTAACAAAATAATTCTTTAAAAATTTTCTCTTGATATAAGGCCTATATCCTAATCTTTCTCTTTTAAATGCACATTTTTGGGATCCAATTAGCATATTAAAATTTTTCTGCCCCAATGTGTATTTACTAACTATGTTTTGCAAATCTATAACCTTTTTGTTTAATAAAACATTTTCATTCAAGATAGATTCACATTCACATGTTTTTGAACTAGATGGCATATCAGATATGTCATTTTCAAGTTCTAGCTTCTTATTTCTTAAACATGCATTTTCATCATTTAAGCATGCAATTTCTTTTTCATGTTTGGCCTTTAAGCATATAATCTCATTATCTAAAACATGAAATTTATCCATACAAGATGCATGATCATTTTTAAGTGATGAATGCTCATTTTTAACTAATTTTAATTTCTTCTTAAGCATATCACATAACTCATTTAAGCCATTAAAAACATCAAGTAAATCATTGTAATCTTGAGAGTTTTGTACCTCTTCTTCTTCGCTTTCAAAGAAAAAATCCTCATCCTCGATAGCCATGAAAGCTAGATTTGTTCTCTCTTTGACTTCTTCCTCCTCGGATGAGCTAAAGTCGCTATCGCTCGAAGTTGAAGTAGCTTTCAATGTCTTTTTCTTAAATTTTTCTTTCATTTTCCTCAATGGGCAATCGGTAGCTATATGACCCGGCTTGTTACATTCATAGAAAATAATTTTCTTGTTCTTCTGCGGCCATTTTTCATCCGTCTTTGATTTTCCTTTAAGCTTTGCAGATTTGAGGAGCTTCTTGACCTTATTGGTTATTATTGCCAACTCATCATCACTATCCTCTTCACTTGAGCTTGAGTCATCTCTTCTTCTTGCTTTCAAGGCAAGATTTTTCATTGTTCTCTTCTCATCTTCCTCCTTTTGATCCATTTTGATCTCCACTTCATACTCGAACAATTTACCGACCAAATCATCTAACTTTAAGGTGTTCATGTCGTTTGTTTCTCTAATGGAGGAGGTGTAGCTTCTATATTCCTTAGGAAGTGATCTAAGGATTTTCTTCACTTGATCCGTTGGCCTAATGATTTTTCCCAAGGCTCCAAGATGATTGATGATGATTGTGAATCTCGAAATCATTTGATCAATTTCTTCCCCGGATTCCATCTTGAAACTATCCAATTCGCACATGAACCGGTTGATCTTCGATTCCTTCACTTGACTTGTGCCCTCATTGACCATTTCCAAAGACTTCCACAAACCATATGCATTTCCACACTCCAGAAGATTGTTTATTTGACTCTGATCAATAGCACAAATGAGTTGGTTGAGTGCCTTAGCATTTTGTGAGGCTTGTCTTAAATCCTCATTATCCCTTCTAAAGTCGGCTTTGGAATCTCAACGCCATTGTTATCTTTCTTCGTTGGCCCTTTTGCACCCCATGTAATTACCAAATAAGATTGTGGATCAACGGCTAGAAGGTAGTTCAACATCCTCATTTTCCAATAATTGTAATCGGTTCCGGTGTAAAAAGGAGGTCTAGTTGTTGAAAATCCTTCGGCAAGATTTAATGAGTTGATTGTAGATGCCATGATCTATTCTCGGACGGTTAAGTCTTTGTTAAGAATACCTCGCTCTGATACCAATTGAAATAACCTACAAGCAATAGCGATAAACCAAACTCTATACCCAAGAGAGGGGTGAATTGGGTTACGGCTAAAATATGCGGAATTAAAAATCTTTGCCGATTTTAAGCTATTTTACCAATTAAGCTTAAAGTCAATTTTCTCTAATGTAATAAACAACCTATATGCAAATTTCTAATATATAAGCATGTAATAAATAAAACTTGCAATATATAAAGAGTGTAAGGATAGAGAAAACGACACCAAGATTTATAGTGGTTCGGCTAACAATGCCTACGTCTACTCCCCTAAGCCGCGTTTGAAGCTTTTCACTAATAATGAGTTTTCGTGGCTCACTCGCAACCAAGAGTTTTACGCAAGGTGTACTCCGATCCTTTACACTTTGAGTTTTCTACGTAGACTCACTCGAAAACCTTTACAATTACCCAAACAATGGGATTTCACAAACCACAAGTGTTTTGTATAAAGAAGTTGTAAAACACACTTGGGCACTCACAATGATAAAGAAGATTGTGTGAGTTGATTACCCAAGTGATCTAAACTCACTATAAATGTATAAGAAGGTGTATTGTGTGTGAGCTTGATGTATGAGTGTTTATAAATATGAAGGTTTATGAAACACTCTTATTTTTGCTCTATGAGATGATATGAAGGTTGTATCTTATGTCTCATGTGTGGCAAAAATGATTTGGGGCTTTAATTTATAGTAAAATGAAAAGCAAGCCCCAACAGCTCTTTCTGAGATCGGTATGCCACTCTGACACCGGTATGACGGTCTCCAACGAATATATTATCGTTTGAAGAATCCTACCGTTAGATCGGTATGGTCACTGGTATAGGGTCGGTATGGTCCTTGTCGGTTCTAGTGTGTGTGCAATATGAAGAGCTTGACCGGTATATTAATCGGTATGATGACCAATTTATGTCATGTCAGTTCCAGTAAAGGAACTAGCCGTTAGGCTCACCGGTATGTGACCGGTATGGAAACCATTTTGGTGTGTGCCGGTTCCAGTAAGCATGCAATCCATAGGTTCACCGGTTTGGTGACCGATATGAGACCGGTATGCCGGTCTCTGTACCAAAAATGCAAATATGAAGGTTTTAAAGTATTTTGTACATGAACCTAATGCATCTAAGTGAACATACATGTTTCTTATGAGCTTAGGCACTAGAATAAAAAATTCACATTACAATTATAGCCGTAAGCTAAGACTTCATATAAAATCTTCAATGTATGCGAGTCTTCACATTCTTCGCTCTTCACCACGGTTGTGCTTCGACATCTTTCTGTATTGTCTCGCTTTTAAGCGTCTAAGACTTCACTCTCGTTGCAACATTAAAATCCATTATGCGATTGTGTCGCTAACATAGGCAACTGAATTGGAAGCCATTCAATTCAAGCAACTGAAATGCTACATTTCCTTTCGTTCGTGCTTTGTTGAGAGGAATGCCATAGAAATTAAAAAAAGATTAAATGAAGATAAAATCACCCTCAAAATGATAATATTTTAATCTTTTTTATTTTATTTTTATTTATCATCAAAACGACATCATTTTGATGTCAATTTTGTAATTCTGCTTTAATCTCCTTATCGTTTTTTATGTTAATGGTGCTACTAATGAAGTTAAGCATTAACCGCTACTTGCTACTAGACTCGGCCACGGTTCTAGTTCAGAACCGAAACTGAATCGGTTGGAACCAGAATCAAAAATTTTCGGTTTAGTTAGGGTTCACCCCTGATCGAACCGAAAAGAATCGCTGGAACCGGACGGTTCCAACTGTTCGAACCAGAACCGTTGGAACCGTTTGGTTCCAGCGATTCTACGGTGGAACCAGTTTATTATTATTTTTAAAAATCATTATTAAAAAAAACGGAATGAAATTGGAGCCGAACCGGAACCGTTCGGTTCGGTTCCGGTTCCACACTTGTGGAACCGGGAACCGGTCGATCCGATTGAGTAATGCAAAAGTGCTTTTTAAAACCAATGCTGAAGAAATTTTAATTACTTTAGGACATCTCCCATTGGGCACGTTATTTTAATTAGTTTAGGCCATCTCCAACTGGGATTTAAATCGACTCAAAATACTAAAATGAGTCATGCTAAAGAGTGCACTAAGAGATTTTATTAATGATTCCGTTGATGGTGTTTTTTAGGCACTATGATATTTAAGTAGCACGACAGGGGTAAAATGGTAACTCCCTTCTTGATCGAGACCATTAAATACCAACCCGACCACATGAGTTTGTGGCTAATGAGATTTAGCGAGATATGTTCCAGAGATGAGTTATCCTATTCTTATGGGTTAAGGGGATAAGATATCCTATTCTTATGGGGTAAGGAGATAAGTTATCCTATGGGGTAATGAGATAAGTTATCCTATTCTAATAGGGTATGAGAAGTGAATATAGTTTCAATTAGGAATCCTTATGGGAAAATGAAATTGTTTCAACTAGGAAATTCTTGTAGGAGAAGGAATCTGATTTCTACACTATTATAAATATGAGGGTAAAACATAGGTAAAAGGAGAGTAGAGTATGAGAAACAACTTGAGAGCATTGAGAATGAAGATCAGAGTCAAGATCAGAATCATTACCATCAAACTTGTAAAAAACAAGGAGCAGAGCTGAGAAGCGTGTTTGAGGAATAAAAGTATCATCCTTTTTGTGCTCGTGGACATAGGTCGGATCCAAATCCACCGAACCACGTTAAATCTCTTTGTTGATTGGTGTATTTATCTGTTTTTTTGCTAAGTTTGCTTTTGGTCCCCCATAACCAAACAAATTCACTATTGAGGGAGGATTGTCTCGGGAGTAATATTCCCATATTGCCCTGAAACCAAAATCAGCCGTCAACAGTTGGCGCTGTCTGTGGGGAACTCAACAAAAAGCAGCTCGCGTAGTAAGACGATGGCAGAAGATGGAAATCACCGATCGTCAGGGACTTCACCAGATAGTTCGGGAAATCCAGGGTAAAGGTTTGTTGGTCGAGCCTGATTTGAGGAGGTTCTCGATTGAGGAGGGAAATAGTAGGGCATACTGTATCTACCATAACGTAAGGGGACATGCCACGAATGGGTGCAGAGACCTGCGGGAGCATGTAGAAGACTTGGTGAAAGAAGGCTATCTCAGTGTGTACATAGACCATTCGGTTTTTGATGTCGACCAAGTTGATAGCGGAAGTCATCCGGTCAGATGCGTGGAATGCTGAGATGCAGAGAGGATGTATTAAGAAGAGCTTTGCTTGTAGTGACCCTTGTAGAGTTGCAAGAAAGACAACAGATCCCAAAAAGGTGAGTAAGATCTCTTCTATCTTAGGTTGACATTTGATTATGCTTGTTTGTTATGGCCCACACAATGGTTTTGATGTTTCTTTCCGGCTCGGGTTTGCTCTTGTACCGCCGAGACCGATGTTTCTTTCCGGCTCGGGTCTGCTCTTGTACCACCGAGACCGATGTTTCTTTCCGACTCGGGTCTGCTATTGTACCGCCGAGATCGATGTTTCTTTACGGCTCGGGTCTGCTCTTGTACCGCCGAGTCCGTTTTGTTGATATATATGTTACGACTCGGGTCTGCTCTTGAACCGCCGAGACCGATGTTTCTTTCCGGCTCGGGTCTGCTCTTGTACCGCCGAGACCGATGTTTCTTTCCGGCTCGGGTCTGCTCTTGTACCGCGGAGACCGATGTTTCTTTCCGGCTCGGGTCTGCTCTTGTACCGCCGAGACCGATGTTTCTTTCCGGCTCGGGTCTGCTCTTGTACCGCTGAGACCGATGTTTTTTTCCGGCTCGGGTCTGCTCTTGTACCGCCGAGACCGATGTTTCTTCCGGCTCGGGTCTGCTCTTGTACCGCCGAGATCGATATTTGTTTCGGCTCGGGGCTGGATTTCATTCCGCCGAGGCCGCTTGGTTATTCGGCTCGGGGCTGGATTTCATTCCGCCGAGGCCGCTTGGTTATTCGGCTCGAGGCTGGATTTCGTTCCGCCGATGCCACTTATTTATTCGGCTCGGGGCTGGATTTCGTTCCGCCGAGGCCGCTTGGTTATTCGGCTCGGGGCTGGATTTCGTTCCGCCGAGGCCACTTGTTTATTCGGCTCGGGGCTGGATTTCGTTCCGCCGAGGCCGCTTGGTTATTCGGCTCGGGGCTGGATTTCGTTCCGCCGAGGCCACTTGTTTATTCGGCTCGGGGCAGGATTTCGTTCCGCCGAGGCCGCTTGGTTATTCGGCTCGGGGCTGGATTTTATTCCGTCGAGGCCTTATGGTTTATTCAGCTCGGGGTCGGGTTACGTCCCACCGAGTCGGCTTCTTTGGACTGGGGATGTAACATTCCCCCAGAGCCAAGTCTTTCTTTTAGCTCGGGGTCGGGTTACGTCCCACCGAGTCGGCTTCTTTGGAATGAGGATGTAACATTCCCCCAGAGCCAAGTCTTTCTTTTAGCTCGGGGTCGGGTTACATCCCACCGAGTTGGCTTCTTTGGACTGGGGATGTAACATTCCCCCAGAGCCAAGTCTTTCTTTCAGCTCGGGGTCGGGTTACATCCCACCGAGTCGGCTTCTTTGGACTGGGGATGTAACATTCCCCCAGAGCCAAGTCTTTCTTTCAGCTCGGGGTCGGGTTACGTCCCACCGAGTCGGCTTCTGTAGACTGGGGATGTAACATTCCCCCATAGCCAATTCTTTCTTTTAGCTCGGGGTCGGGTTACGTCCCACCGAGTCGGCTTCTTTGCAATGGGGATGTAACATTCCCCCAGAGCCAAGGCTTTCTTTTAGCTCGGGGTCGGGTTACGTCCCACCGAGTCGGCTTCTTTGGACTGGGGATGTAATATTCCCCCAGAGCCAAGTCTTTCTTCAGCTCGGGGTCGGGATACGTCCCACCGAGTCGGCCTCTTTGGACTGGGGATGTAACATTCCCCCAGAGCCAAGTCTTTATTCAGCTCGGGGTCGGGTTACGTCCCACCGAGTCGGCTTCTTTGGAATGGAGATGTAACATTCCCCCAGAGCCAAATCTTTCTTTTAGCTTGGGGTCGGGTTACGTCCCACCGAGTCGGCTTTTTTGGACTGGGGATGTAACATTCCCCCAGAGCCAAGTCTTTCTTTTAGCTCGGAGTCGGGTTACGTCCCACCGAGTCGGCTTCTTTGGACTGGGGATGTAATATTCCCCCAGAGCCAAGTCTTTCTTTTAGCTCGGGGTCGGGTTACGTCCCACCGAGTCGGCTTTTTTGGACTGGGGATGTAACATTCCCCCAGAGCCAAGTCTTTCTTTTAGCTCGGGGTCGGGTTACATCCCACTGAGTCGGCTTCTTTGGACTGGGGATGTAACATTCCCCCATAGCCAAGTCTTTCTTTTAGCTCAGGGTCAGGTTACGTCCCACCGAGTCGGCTTCTTTGGACTGTGGATGTAATATTCCCCCAGAGCCAAGTCTTTCTTCAGCTCGGGGTCGGGATACGTCCCACCGAGAGACTTATCATCGGCATGGGATCAGATCATCTCCCCCATGGTCGGCCCTCTATTGGTCTGGGGAGGTGACATTCCCCCAGAGCCAAATGTTCTTCTCAGCTCGGGGTCGGGTTACGTCCCATCGAGTCGATCGTCATCAACATAAGGGCAAAGCATTTTCTCCACGAGTAGATATCGAGATCCTCGTTGACTGAGCACATGAAGGTGGCAGGAATGACCAGATTTGCAGCCAATGCATTTTTCTCTGCGGCTCCTGGAGTGACCACCGACGGATTCATCGACACACCATCTTTTTTTATAGTTCCCGGCATCAACTCACAAACTCGTTGTTACCGAGAACTAGGGGATAGATGTTGATGGTGTTTTTTAGGCACTATGATATTTAAGCAGAACGACAGGGGTAAAATGGTAACTCCCTTCTTGATCGAGACCATTAAATACCGACCCGACCACATGAGTTTGGGGCCAATGAGATTTAGCGAGATATGTTCCAGAGATGAGTTATCCTATTCTTATGGGGTAAGGGGATAAGATATCCTATTCTTATGGGGTAAGGAGATAAGTTATCCTATGGGGTAATGAAATAAGTTATCATATTCTAATAGGGTATGAGAAGTGAATATAGTTTCAATTAGGAATCCTTATGGGAAAATGAAATTGTTTCAACTAGGAAATTCTTGTAGGAGAAGGAATCTGATTTCTACACTATTATAAATAGGAGGGTAAAACATAGGTAAAAGGAGAGTAGAGTATGGGAAACAAGTTGAGAGCATTGAGAATGAAGATCAGAGTTAAGATCAGAATCATTACCATCAAACTTGTAAAAAACAAGGAGCAGAGCTGAGAAGCGTGTTTGAGGAATAAAAATATCATCCTTTTTGTGCTCGTGGACGTAGGTCGGATCCAAATCCACCGAACCACGTTAAATCTCTTTGTTGATTGGTGTATTTATCTGTTTTTTTGCTAAGTTTACTTTTGGTCCCCCATAACCAAACAAATTCACTATTGAGGGAGGATTGTCTCGGGAGTAATATTCCCATATTGCCCTGAAACCAAAATCAGCCGTCAACAGATTCATTTTAGGAAAGTTTTTGTTGGGTTTTCTAGGTCAAACCAAGATCAATTAAGCAAGAAATCATGTGAATAAAACAAAGTAAGAATGCGGAAAATACTCACTTTGATCGGTTTTGGATGTAGGAGATAATAAAAATTCCAAGCCTCTGTGTTGTGCTCCAAGCTCCCATTTGATGTATGTAAAGCTTCCAAGCATCTCCTTGAATTCCAAACTCATGGATATGTTTCCCTAACACCTTTGTAAGACTCCTTTAATGTGCTAGCATTGTTGATTTTGAAGCAAAATCAAGAAGCAAATGAGCCATAGGCTCTCGGTAATGGAGAGGAAAAACAAGGCCAAGTTTCGGCCAAGAGAGGAATAATGAGAGAGAGTTTTGCTTTTGGTATATTTGATTTCTAAAACCAATTACACTTATGAAAATTCAACTCCAAATTTGGCATATGCTTTTCCAAAAAGCATAAAGCAAATTGGAGGGAAAATTGGCATTCAATGCCTCCATCTACTCCCATCATGAATAATGATTGGATGTCAATCACAAAAAGGTGACATGACTTCCATCACTAAAGTGACAGGCGATGTGACTTGCGATGTGACTTATGAGCCTCACTTTAATTCAAAATCCGAGTGGGCCCGTAAACACATTATGGGCTCGGGTTCGTTAATTCCAAATTAACGAATTTTCCGTTGCGATGTAATTAAATCAAATTTAATTAAATAATTATGCCTAGTAAAATTACTATTCACGTCGCTCGCGAATTAATTCTAAACTAATTCGTTTGCTTGAATTAAAATCCAATTTTAATTCCGCGTCGAAATATAATTTCGTTTAATATATCGAATATATTATTTTATCGATTAATTCCAAATTAATCGTTCTCTCTCTTTTAATTGAATTTTATCCCAGATAAAATTCTCTGTAATTAATCCTAGATTAATTTTCTCTCTCTTCTAACTAATCCCAGATTAATTATGTTCGAGTCATACGTCATCGCTGAATCTTCGGGAAGCGACCCATGAGATCCCTGGACATGTTGGCAGTAAATCCGATCATCGGAGTATCCGAATACGTGCGTACCTAGTACCACATTCTTACCGATTTACTAGACATGGTTGGCTTCTAGCAAAGCACCGTGCCTACCAAATTCTCCAGAAATATTCTTTTAAGGAATATATAATCTGTGTCAGGCGTAGTATACGTAGTATTACGTATTGCGATCCAGTATCGGATGTCACATGCTAGGCCCAGGGCTGGAATTGTGTCTGCCCCGTACGAAACATATATCGGATCTTTAGTAACTAGTCTCTATAATCGGATAAATATTGACCTAGTCATATTATCCCGATGACTGCAGTACTTAAGAGTACTAGTTCCGTATCCTACGTGATCATCATCTCCATATGACTGGAGTGATACTTCCATCTTGACATCACACCCAATACACTACGATTCTCAGTATACCCAGAAGAGGCGTACACAGAACCTGTTAAAGCCCTGGACGACCAAAACCAAAGTATATTGATTGTCGCAAGTATTAGTGATGCAAGTCTCAGGTTAAGACCAAATACACCTACCCTGATTCGGATTCCCATAGACACATAGTCATACTACCAATGGGATTCCGAGGGGTCTATCCAGAGCGAAGCTGTTTCCGTACCATCGGTAAACACAACCTCCTATTACACTTGCATCAGTATCCAATACTTAAATATATGAGAACTATGTCGTTATGCTCTCACAACGCGCATAAGTGCAATACTAGTCTATTCCACATTATCGATGTCCAGTCTCGATAATACTACGACTATGGATAATTTAATGATTAAACCTTAGTGGATTAATATTGTCTTATATCTTATTAATCTGGTACTAATCATATGGACTTTTATCATTTATGTATCTTAGTAATCCAATTACAAATGATAAAAGAGCAATTTCCTTTGTCACATAGTTAATTTGTACAACAACACCATGTTCTGTACAAATAGTGATGCTATGGGTCATAATTGTCCAACAATCTCCCACTTGGCCTATAGCCAATCACTCAAGTGTCATACACATGAACTATGTACGGGTCGCTCAAACTTCTGCTGAGAAACTGTTTTCGTCAGCGGATTTGCATTGTTATCATCTGATGCGATTTATTCGATCATCACATCGCCACGATGTATGATCCGACGAATCAGATGAAATAGTTGAAGTATATACTTGGATCATTGATGAGACCATTAATTCTTTAGCTGCGCTGAGGCCTAACTCAGCTGCTAACAGAACTATACATAATCTGATTAGGATTACATAGATCCAAAATGCTTCCTTTGCTGCCTCAGCTGCAACAATATTTCACTTTTGTTGTTTATTCGGCAACAGTATCTTGCTTGGAAGATTTCCAGCACACTGTTCCGTTATTCAAACTATATAGTACCCTTATTACGACTTACAGTCGTTATTGTCGGTTTGGAAACTTGTAACGGTGAATCCAGTCACTTCATGTTCTCCTCCTCCATAGCTTAAGAAAGCATCCTTAGTTCATCTAAGATACTTAAGAATGTTCTTAACATCAATCCAGTGACTATCACTTGGATTGGCCTGATTGTGACTCCATATGCTCAAAGCCTATGAGACACCAGGTCATGTACATCTTTTCAATGTACGAGTTCTCGGAGACTGTCAACAACTTTTAGATCCATCCCAGTAGATCCTTATTCCTAGAATAAATGTTGTCTCTCCCAATTAATCTACGGAGAATTTTCATGAAAGCCAAGCTTTCACCAATTGTTTTATGGGAATGTCATTTCCAAGAAATGACATATCATCATTATATAGGACAATCATTGTTAGTGTGCTCCCACTAACCTCCTTAAATACACAAGAATTATCTTCATTTTGAATCAAATCATATACCATTATGATTACATCAAAACGATGATTTCAAGAATTCAATGCTTGCTTCAATCCATAAATGGATCGATTTAACTTGCAAACCTTGTTTGCATGCTTTGGTACGACAAAACCGTCAGGATGTTTTAAACATCCTCCAAAAGGTTTCCTTTTAAGGAAGGCGATTTTGACGTTCCTCTGCCATATTTCATAAATGAAACATGCAGCATTAGCAAGCATTATCCAAATGGATTTAATCATGGCAACGAGTAAAAAGTTTCGTCGTAATCGACACATTGTTGATAACGATACCTTTTCGCTACAAGCCTAGCTTTGTACGTTGGTATGTTGCCATCCATATTATGTTTTCCTTGAAGACTTATATAGTACCAATAGGCACAATGCCTTCCGGTACAACAACCAGTGTCCAAACTTGGTTGGTATACATGAAATCCATTTCAGATTTCATGACACTTTGCCATGAAAGGAGTCGATACCTTGTATCAATTCCTCATACGTAGTCGGTTTGTTCTTCCTCAATAAGATTAACATCTACATGAGGTGAGATCGGAAACCCATACCTCCCAAGTTGTTTTCTGACTCTCTCCGACTTATGCGGTTCTTGTGTATTCGAAGATTATTGGTACAGTTGCATCCTTGATGAACTATTTGTGTTCCATGAGGACTCGGTGCCTGGAATAGTATTACTCCGATTTTCATCGAGTTTTACTTTCCTCCCACTTACCACTGCATATAGGTATTCCTCTTAGGAAAACCGCATGGCGAGTAACAATTACATTGTTCTCTTGTGAGTTGTATAAGTACTATACTTTGGTTTCCCTAGGATAACCCACAAATAGGCACTTATCCGATTTTGGTTATGGTTTGGTATCATCCAAACTTATGCCCAGCATTCCCAAATGTTCAGGAATGAGAAAACCTGGTTTCTTTCATGTTCATATCTAATATGAAGTCTGTCCAACAGATTTTTATGGAACCTTATTCAAAATAAGTTTTGCACTGTTTAATGCGTATCCCTAGAAGGAAAATGGTAGCTCAGAGCGACTCATAATTAACTTTACTATGTCCAACGAAGCTCGGTTTCTGTGTCCGGATACACCATCAAATTGAGGTGTTCCGAGAGGAGTCCTTTATGAAAGAATACTATACTCTTTCAAATATTCGAGAAACTTATTGCTTAAGTATTTTCCACCACGGTCTAACCGTGACGGTTTAATACTTTAGCCAGTCTGTTTATTTACTTCGAGTTGAAACTCTAAAAGTTTCTGACTTGTGTTTCATTAAGATACACATAACCATAACGCGATGCCACATCCGTAAAGGTTACGAAGTATTCATATCCATCTCTAGCCTAGCTAGATATGGGTCCACTTATGTCACTATGAACGAGGGCTAACAGATCGGTGACACTTACACTTTTACCAGTAAAGGTGTTTTAAGCACGTTACCTAATAAACTAGATTCGTAGACATCATTTGATTAGAATCAAATCTGTCCTAGTACCCACTCTTCGAAAGTGTGGATATACGAGTCTTGTTAATGTGTCCCAGACAACAATGCCATTTTTAAGTCTCAACTGATTAAATCAGTTTGAGCTATTTGTTTGTCATGTTATACGTTTTAGATTCATTTATATTCTAAATATAAATACTATTATTCACATCTAATGTGTTTATCTCAATATCATCTTTATAAAATAAAACACTTAGTGTTCTAGAATATAAAGGTATACCCGCAACAGGTTAAACTTAGATATAAAGATAATGTTTCTAGTCAAACTAGGTACATTATAACAGTTTCCTAATTTAAGTACATGCCCAAAGGGTAGTTCCTAAACTTAGGATTCTACGGATAAAACAGCGACTCTCGTCCCGTTTTCGACTCGAAGGTTGATCTCAACTGAAGCCAGTCTTCTGCTAATCAGCAGATCCCGCACATCAGTACATATATTTATGTACCGCATCTAGTATCAAAATCCAATTTTGAAACTAGTAGTGAACATGTTTATGAAAAACATACTTGAAGCCGGAACCTTGCCCCGCCTTCACTTCCTTCATGTCTGCCTTGTCCATACGACAGTCACACTTCAATGATCCCGTTTGCCACATTTTAGGCAGACATCTTGGGTTATGTCATTTTTCTTCCCAGAAGACTGTGATGTATTTTGCCTTTGCCCTTTTCCACACCCCAGAAGCCTTCGGCCAAGCCTTGGCCTTCTGGGATGTCGAAGTAAGATGCGCCTTGCGCTTCTTGCCCTTTTGAAAACTCTGGCTTTGTCTCATTGAGCATAACCATTAACTCTCCAAGATTTTTCTATTGCAATTAGTACTTCTAAGATCTAAGAATAGATATATGAAGATCCTTCAATTTCAACATCATGGTTTAATGATCTAATCCTTAATTCTGACGAAGAAATTAGGGAGTCTTTGCGGCAAGCATAACAGATTGAGCACTAAAGTTATCATCACAATGAGTCTTCCAAAACTCATGCTCCACTATTCACTCAACTCCGGGCTTAGGCCCGAGATGTCATTCTATCAAATAGAATAACTTCTCAGTTCCCAGGACTATCCTGAGGTTCTATTCCTAATTTGAAAATTGGAGCCGTTCAAGAAACATTTTCACCCAGGATTATGTTCTAAACGCTAATCTTCCAGTTATCTTGATTCCAATAGTCCAACTATCCAATCAACGATTTCGGGTACAATCAAATATAATGATTACTATAGTCTAACTATATAATCAACTACTATTTGATTGGTTAAATTCAAATATATTGATGACTATAATCCAATTATATGATCAACTATAAATGAAATAGTTTGAATACAGTCCAACTATTTAATTTAAAACAACAATTAAATATTAGTCCAACTAATATATATTTATAAATTAATGACGAAAAATGAAATGAGCGCGTATTGACAAGTATCTAAACGAAATTGCAAATTTAATACTTGCCTCCCACTATTTTTCGGCGAGCCTCTAACCCTCTGTTGAGTACTCGGGAAACCTAGTTTCCTAGTGGGCTAGGATCCCGTTAAATAACACACAACCTTTACTTTGGCCAACAAGCTGTATGATATTTAACTAGGTAGATCTCTAAGATCAATTGGATCTCATCCAATTCCTAGATCCAGTAGGTGGACATCTAAGTTCGAAACATATATCCAATATATGCCAATATATCCAATATATTTCCTAACCTTTTTTCATCTGAATCAACTAAGCCTTGGCTTTGGCACAACAAACATAATGATTCTAGTTAAGCGGGACCCATTGACTTTGGAAAGCTTCGTAATCGATGTCGATGGACAAGAAGTGATCTTGACTTTGGCCAACAAATCACAACTTGGACAGGATATGCGATATGGAACAAAGCCTTCATGATTCAAACACATCCGCGATGGACAAAGGTCTTGACTTTGGCCAACAAACCAGTGCCAATCTTGGATCTTGAGAATGAATCATTCAATGGAAGGAAAACGCTTAATATTTGTTGAGGGTTTTTCACGTAATTGGCAACCAATTAATTATCTTTGATTAGGTCTCATCATACACCCTTAAGAATGCATTCTAAAAGCATAATAAGGCGCAATAAATAAATTAATAATGATATGCAGATGGATATTTAAAACATTTTGTTCCTAGAACAAATCTCTCATTTTCCTCTCTCCCGCTAGCACAAATCTTACTTCTACCCAATTACATAACACTTCTAAAGAAACCTCATTTACATTGAGGGGAATAGGTGAGAAGAGAAATACAAAGAGTCAAGAGGTAATATGCTGGACACGCAGGTCTAATTTAATAAATTTTAAATTTATTACAACAATTTCCAAAATTGCCCTCACCCATCTAATATCCATCCGATATACATTATTCATACATCACATCCATGTATTCACACAAAACATGTTATCAATCAATCTAATCCAATTAATTAATCTTTAATTAATGACCATCCAATGTTCAAACAACGATTTGATTTGCGCGAGTCCAACTCGTTTAAGAATAAGTACTAAAAGTGCGAATTCTTGAATTATATCGAACTATAATATTAAATCCAATTTAATTTGTATTCAATACTAATTCTTTATTTCATCCCAAATTAAATAATTACACTTTATTAATGATCCTTTGCGACTTAGATTCTAAATCTAATCTTAATGGGTCTCAAAGCCCAATTAACATCCAATGTCAATTTAATTAAATTCCAATGGGCTTTCAATTAATTTATCAAGGCATGGACTTTGGCAACCAAAGCCCAATAAGGAATCACCATTTGCCACAAAATTAATTTTAGCCCATTAGGCCCAATTAATTATTTAAAGGCCCATTTATTATATTTGGATTTTATGGAAATGGTTTTAGGCCCAATTGGATCCAACCAATTATCCTAAACCATACTTGGCCCAACCAAGCCCATTAAGCCCAAATACAACATTATTAGCCCAATTCCAAATTAAGCCAAATTAATTAAATTCCAATATTCCCAATATCACAATTTAATTAACTAAAGTGTATTAGCCATAATTAATTAGTTAAATCAATATTTCCAAAACACCAATTACACTAATTAATCATGCTTTAATTAATCAACTTATGTCCAACACAAATTGAAGCAAAATCAATTCCAACATGCTTCCTATAGCTCACGGCAATAAGGGACTTTTTATATCAATTTTGATTTCAATCCAATTAAATCACAAACTAATATATCCCATGCATTTTAAACACATCCAATTGTCTAAAATTCAAAAATCACAAAGAGCTACAAATGGGTTCACATTCGGCCAAACCTCAAAATTTGGGGAAATTTAATCCAATTAATTTTTCATCAAAATGATCATGCACAACTCAAAGTTAACATATTATAAGCATGCTTAAACAAACAATTTGAATAAAACATGCTCAAATAAAAAATACCCAAATCAAAGTTTAAGAACCCTAAATTCAATTTCATGCTCAATTTTGGCTCATGATACCATTGTTGGGTTTTCTAGGTCAAACCAAGATCAATTAAGCAAGAAATCATGTGAATACAACAAAGTAAGAATGCGGAAAATACTCACTTTGATCGGTTTTGGATGTAGGAGATAACAAAAATTCCAAGCCTTTGTGTTGTGCTCCAAGCTCCCCTTTAATGTATGTAAAGCTTCCAAGCATCTCCTTGAATTCCAAACTCATGGATATGTTTCCCTAACACCTTTGTAAGACTCCTTTAATGTGCTAGCATTGTTGATTTTGAAGCAAAATCAAGAAGCAAATGAGCCATAGGCTCTCGGCAATGGAGAGGAAAAACAAGGCCAAGTTTCAACCAAGAGAGGAATAATGAGAGAGAGTTTTGCTTTTGGTATATTTGATTTCTAAAACCAATTACACTTATGAAAAGTCAACTCCAAATTTGGTATATGGCTATATGCTTTTCCAAAAAGCATAAAGCAAATTGGAGGGAAAATTGGCATTCAATGCCTCCATCTACTCCCATCATGAATAGTGATTGGATGTCAATCACAAAAATGTGACATGACTTCCATCACTAAAGTGACAGGCAATGTGACTTGCGATGTGACTTGTGGGCCCCACTTTAATTCAAAATCCGAGTGGGCCCGCAAACACATTCCGGGCTCGGGTTCGTTAATTCCAAATTAACGAATTTTCCGTTACGACGTAATTAAATCAAATTTAATTAAATAATTATGCCTAGTAAAATTACTATTCATGTCGCTCGCGAATTAATTCTAAACTATTTCGTTTGCCTGAATTAAAATCCAATTTTAATTCCGCGTCGAAATCTAATTTCGTTTAATATATCGAATATATTATTTTATCGATTAATTCCAAATTAATCGTTCTCTCTCTTTTAATTGAATTTTATCCCAGATAAAATTCTCCGTAATTAATCCTAGATTAATTTTCTCTCTTTTCTAATTAATCCCATATTAATTATGTTCGAGTCATACGTCATCGGTGAATCTTCGGGAAGCGACCCATGAGATCCCTGGATATGTTGGCAGTAAATCCGGTCATCAGAGTATCCGAATACGTGCGTACCTAGTACCACGTTCTTACCGATTTACTAGACATGGTTTAGCAAAGCACCGTGCCTACCCAATTCTCCATAAATATTATTTTAAGGAATATATAATCTGTGTTAGGCGTAGTATACGTAGTATTGCGTATTGCGATCCAGTATCGATGTCACATGCTAGGCCTGGGGCTGGAATTGTGTCTGCCCCGTACGAAGCATATATCGGATCTCTGGTAACTAGTCTCTATAATCGGATAAACATGACCTAGTCATATTATCCCGATGACTGCAGTACTTAAGAGTACTAGTTCCGTATCCTACGTGATCATCATCCCCATATGACTGGAGTGATACTTCTATCTTGACATCACACCCAATACACTACGATTCTCAGTATACCCAGAAGAGGCGTACACATAACCTGTTAAAGCCCTGGACGACCAAAACCAAAATATATTGATTGTCGCAAGTATTAGCGATGCAAGTCTCAGGTTAAGACCAAATACACCTACCCTGATTCGGATTCCCATAGACACATAGTCATACTACCAATGGGATTCCGAGGGGTCTATCCAGAGCGAAGCTATTTCCGTACCATCGGTAAACACAACCTCCTATTACCCTTGCATAAGTATCCAATTCTTAAATATATGAGAACTATGCCATTATGCTCTCACAACGCGCACAAGTGCAATACTAGTCTATTCCGCATTATCGATGTCTAGTCTCGATAATACTACGACTAGGGATAATTTAATGATTAAACCTTAGTGAATTAATATTATCTCATATCTTATTAATCTGGTACTAATCATATGAACTTTTATCATTTATGTATTTTGGTAATCCAATTACAAATGATAAAAGAGCAATTACTTTGTCACATAGTTAATTTGTACAACAACACCATGTTCTGTACAAATAGAAATGCTATGAGTCATAATTGTTTAACAGTTTTCATATTATTTTTATGGGAAATGTAAAAAATTGTTAAAATATTAATTATTTTTTCTCTTTTCTCATGAAAAATTTCCCAAAATGAATCCTTAATGAGTGTCCTTATGGCACTCGTTAGCATTTCCCTACTAAAATAATACAAAATTGATCTCCAACAGATTTATGGATAAAAAAAAAATAGAGTTTATTACAGTGTTGTGTCAAATTTGATGCAAAACTATAACAATGACTTAATTTCTTCACAAAATTTCCTCAATAGGAGATGAAAAAGGAAAGGTGTGAAAATTGCATCAATTAGTGCAAATATTGTTCTAATTTAATATTTCTGAATTGGAGATGGCTTTTATTAAGTATATTTTATTATAGTTGTGTGGTCACAATATTTTTACTATAAAACATAAAAAAAGCAAGATAAGATAAAAAAAAATGCCAATGAAAAAAAAATCATCATTTTCTTTTTGCCATTGTTATTGATTTTATACTAGTACATGACCCACACTTTATACGGATCGAGTATATATTTTAGGTATTGATCTTAATTTTATAATTTAATATTATTTTTTAATTGTAATAGGATAGTATAATATGTTTTCTTATTATAATATAGTTATTATAAAATTATAATATGTATTTTTATCATAATAAGTTTTTTATTTAATACAAAATTAATTGTAAAGATATTTTAATTTTATAATTTAATAATAAAAAATTAATTGTAGAGATTAAGTGTCACATATATTTTTTATTTTAATGAGAGATTATAATATGTTTTATTATTATTTTTTATAATTTTATAATAATAAATTAAATTATTAATTAATTAATTTAATTAATAGATTTCTTACTTTAATAATAGATTTCTTATTTTAATAATAGATTATGTTTTTATATTGTAATATGTTTCTTATGTTAATAATTTATTATTTTAATTTTATAATAAAAATAATTGTAGAGATATTTTAATTTTATAATATAATAATAAAAAATTAATTATAGGTATTAGGTTAATTATAAATAATTTAATAGTATTGAAATAAATTAATTATAATATGTATTTTCATTGTAATATGTATTTTTATTTAATAGATTTATTAATTTAATTTTATAAATTTAATATGAAACCGCCACGTGACGCGATGAGTAAGTTTAAAAATATTATTTAACTTTTATAAATATATATAGAATATAAGATAGATATAGATTATTAATAAAATATTTTCAAATACTATTTTCCAAGCTACATAAAAAATGACTCTTCATTAAACTCATAATTAATTAAATAATAAAAATGATGAACATGCGAAAAATTTCACAGAACATCAAAAATATTTTTGTCTTTGTCGACTGTAGTTAAATATTTTTATATAATTTTTTGTGAATGTGTATTTTTGGATTTCGATTTTGTGAATCAAATAAATAAATAATTCCAATCTCTCTCTCTTCTTTCTCTTTCTTATAAAACAACAGAAGCAAAAAAGTGCTTCCATTCTGTAAGCACTTCCTCTTTCAGCTCAATTTGATCTCTCGTAAGTTCTCTTTTTATATATAACATATGCGACCAAATTTATAAGCATAACTCTCACAAATTAATATTGATTTTTTTTTTTTTTTTGTGGAAGTTATTCGTTAATTTTGTTTTGTTTTTTAATCCATCATAATCGTGTAGATTTCTTCTTAATTCCTCTGTTTGGTTCCCCGGAAAACGTGGGAAAATTGAAGGGACGTTATGTTTTGACTCCAATTTAACACAAATCTAGGACCACTTATCTCAAAATTTTTCTCTTCTTAACATTTTATTCAGCTTCCTCAGCAGCCAAGCGGTTTCAGTTTCATTTTATCTATTTTCTGACACTGTAGAAATAAGCTATTATTGAACTAATGTGAATTATTTTATGTTATTTTATTTTAATTTTTGGATGCCCAATGCGAATTTCGACTCTTTGGTAGCCACATGTTGAAACCCATGACTCAAAAATTGATTTTTCTTTTCTTTTTCATTCTCCTTTTAAGCTTTCTTCTGCTGTGATATATTGCATTTACAAGTTCTAGACTGAATCCTGGTGTTATTATGATAACTTAGAATTCGTTATTGATTTCACTTCATTTCCATTTTTTCCGTTGCAATTGTAGTTTCATGTATGATGATGAGCTGCTGATTTAGAATTAAAGTGTTTGAGGGAGTGATTTCTGAAAACAATGCGGTTGTTCTCATCAAGCTCGAGCTTTAGCCTGACAAAGGAACAGAATAGCAGAGGGAGCAATCGCGCATTTTTGTATCTCAATGTGTATGATCTTACACCAGTAAACAACTACCTTTACTGGTTTGGGCTTGGGATTTTTCATTCGGGTATTGAAGGTACAGAAGTTTTATATTTTTAGTGCTGTGCAGTATCAGTTTCTTTTTGGTAAATTTGAGCAATTTGGTTCCTTCACTGACCATAAGAGTTTTGGCTAATAACTTGCAGATAATCTTAGATTTGGTTTTGTGTAGTTTGGTTGATGGCCGTGATTCAATCATTTCTAGAAAGGGCTTACCAAAGTGTCTGCTGTTAAAGGATTTTGAAGGATGAGCTTGAGAACTTATTGTATGAGTTTCAAGGCTTGTTGCTGCAAATTCACAAGTTTTGGAATCTTTTGCTAAGTATGATGATTAAGATGAACAAATGGTTGCTATTATGGTTGTTGTGTGAATGTGATTTATATGATGATTGCAATGGAAATAGAAAGTGTCTTTGAAATGAAACAGTCAAGTAGATTGTCCATTTTTTAAGAGCTAACCTAAGCATGTGCTGAATATCGAAGTACAAGAATGGAGTGGACATAAATAAATTCTCAAACTCATTAGTGTGCTTGCTAAATAGGATTTATTGATAAATTTTGTACAAGTTTCGTTTCCCTCGATGATTGTTTTGATAAAATGAATCATTATTATTCGGGCTTTTGCTAAATATGTGCATAGACTGAATTGAATGAATGTGTTGAACTTGGAATTATAATTTTTGTAAGAGTTGATTTAATCCATTAATGAACTCAGTTGCAGTTAGGAATGGCGCCCGTGGTGGGGGATGGGGATTGACATCCCTGTACCCGGCCATTGTTTAAAAAAAGGCAAGAGGCGCCGCGTCGCCGCCTCGAGGCACCGCATCGCCGCCTCGCGACGTTGGCGCGTCGAGGCGTCCGCCTCTAGCGGATTTTGTGTTTCACCCGCTTCGTAGGCGTGAGGCGGCCGCCTCACCCTGCCACGCGCTAACGCGACGTGAGGCGGCCGCCTCACGACGACGAAGAGGTGACGTCCGCCTCACGACGACGAAGAGGTGATGTAAAAAGTGGTCATCGCAAAAGAAAATCTCCCGAAAATAAATCTCTAGAAACTGAAGAAATGAAGAAGAAGAAGAAGCTGATTTTTGACGCAAAAGTAAGAAGAAGCAAAAATGAAGAAATGAAAAAGGAGAAGAATCTTTGGCCACGTGCAATACTGAAACACTGCCTTTGTCTATTTCTTTATTTATTTTTATTAAAAAATTAATAATTTTCTAAAGAAATGGTGTACAGCTGCCATATATTTAAAAAAATTCAAAATTGTAAAGGAAAGCATTACCACTTTCCCTTTTATTTCCAAAATTAATAATTTTATTGTAATTATTACATAATTTAATAATTTAATAAATTATTAATTATTTTTTGTTTTTTTTTGAGAAGTCAACTTTTGCTACTATATATTGGATTTTGTGATTTTTGATGATATTCATGTATCAAATTGTATTATAAAAATAATGAAAATTATTATTAATATTATCATATATATATGCATGATCTCAGTTACAAAATATTTCTTTATATAATTTATAAATTATTAATATCATTAATCAATATTAATTGTGATCTTCAAAAAAAATAATTAATTGTGGATGGTATCAAATTAATTTATTATTAACAATAAAATTATTTATTATAAATATATATATTTTTTTGCCTGTGAGAACTGAATTGCATGTAAATTTTTTCATTAAAGGGAATATGTTTTTGTTAAGGGAATATATTTGGAGGATGACCCATCTGATGATGATGGAGTTTTGACCCAAATTTCATGCCGCTAGACACAAATGACCCATCTGATGATGAATGATGGATAAATGAATGTATTTTGTATTGTTGATGTTTTTATTATGTTGATATTATGATTTTAATTTTTTTTTTTGATTTTCGGATTGAGGCGCCTGCCTCGCCGCCTCGCGTCTCAACGGCCGACCGCCTCGAGGTGTTATCCGTATTTTTAAACATTGTACCCGACCCGATAATATTCAAATGTCTCCACCCTTCGTAATTGTTTCAGTAGAAGGGATCCCGAGGGACCCCGAACTCTGAATAACAAACAATTTTTTCTTAAAATAAATTGAAGTCATTTAAAAACATACTCGTTGAACTATTATATTATCACAAAATAAAACATACATATTCAAAAAAATGATAATATTTATTACATAAATCACAATATATATAAGATTGAAATTCGTATTTTTCTGTCTTTTTGTTTGGTCCGTGATTTAATAAAATGAGGAATCACTCGTTAGAAAGTGACTATATATGTGTATTTATGTATGTGTGTGTGTAAATATAATTATGTATATGTATTAAATTATTTCATTTAAGTTCTTTTGCTATCTATAATTTATATATTTTTATAAATATTAAAATACTTTTTATTTACACCCATATAAAATTGTAAATAGTAATTTATATATATTTATTGAAAATTTTAAAAATAATACATTAATACTTAAATAGGTAGTGAAGAGATGATGAAGATTTTACCTGATCATTGTCCCTTCCTCGAATAAGAAATAGGTATTAAATTTCTCGCATTCCCATTATTAATTTATTCAATTTTCCATCCCCGACCCCCGCTCCATTTGGGAAGGGCCCCCGTCCTCTTAGGGATTTCTGTCATCCCTAGTTGCAGTGTTGTCAATACAACTACAATTGTTTGAGGGGAAACAAATCATTTTTGAATATGTTGCTAAGAGCTATTCAACAGTTGGATTCATAGCCAAAAGTTGTAGTTGCAATCATGCAAAGGAGTAGAATACAATATCATCAATTATCGTTTTGTTTCTTGGAGTAAAAAATCACATTGTTTTCCTGAATCCATTGAAGCTGAGCTACATGAGCTCTAGTAAGCTGAGCTACATGAGCTCTAGTTTAGCCTCCTTAACCATTTCAAAATTGTATTTTGATTGCATTTTTTTAACTTCTTTTATTTCGTTTAGGTTTCTTAGCAAAGAGAAGCTATCTTTTTAATTGTTTTTAATTCATCTACCTGGTCGATGATTAGTTATCATGTCCATGATTGGAGGGAAAAACTTAATAAGGACCGTGAGGAGTCCGGGTTTACTTTGTCCTCCGGCCTCCCAACTCTTTCCTCTGCTCTTCAGTTTAAGGGCCAATCGAGGCATAAGGTATTAGTGATGGGCTATGTTTCTATCATGAAAGGAAATTATGATATGGGAATGATCATTTGTTAGATGTATTCCAATTGCATAAGGAAAACTATATTCTAGGAGTCCAGGTCTAGATGGTTCACCTGCCCTGACCTTTTGAAAATCCTATACAGAAGCTTCAATCACTAGGTTGATTGTCCATTTAATCTACGGGTGAAAACCATACTAGTAGTCTGAATTTATTTCAAATTGATATTGAATTCAGATTACATGTGAACCAAAATAGAACAAGCATAAGCAAATTTTTGTGATTCATCTTAATCATTGTACACGTCTACACGAGTCTTTGTTTCTATTTTACCTATTAGATCGGGTTTGTCCACACAATATGTTGGTCTATGTTATTTGTTCTCTTCTTTTGTAACTTAATGCTTATGCTGCATTTAATATTGTACCTTGTTTTGTGATCAGCTCATGGTTTGGAATATGGCTTTGGTGCCCATGAGTACTCTACCAGTGGAGTTTTTGAAGTGGAACCAAGAAGTTGTCCTGGCTTCATCTTTAGACGGTCTGTGTTGCTGGGCAGCATGAACTTGTCTCATGCAGAATTTCGCTCCTTCATGGAACACCTTTCTGGAAAATATCATGGGGACACGTATCATTTGATTGCCAAGAATTGCAACCATTTTACAGAAGAAGTCTCCATGCAGCTAACTGGAAAGTCTATTCCAGGATGGGTAAATCGGATGGCTCGATTAGGTAAGAAAATGTTATCTCCCTGTGTATTAATGCTACCAGAGAAGCAACCTTGGAGTTCACAATGTTGCTATTGACCTGGTAAATTAATTATCCTAGCTGGATTGTTTATTGATGTGATATTTTTCGATATGTGGTATAACCTAGCTCTTTCTTCAATAAATTGTCGAAAAGTATCTCAGACCTAATTGAGGGCCATTTTAAGAACATTTTTTCACATCATATAGGTATTTGGAAGAAAGTGGGTCGTATAGTGGTTTATTTTATGCCCCTGTAAATTTTTGTACCTTCTGGCCCGCGTGCATGTGATTGGATTTTCCTCGTCTGATCCAGGATTTGTTTAAATTTTCAGGTTCATTCTGCAATTGTCTGCTGCCAAATAGCATTCAGATCACAGCGGTTAGACATCTTCCTGATCGTCACACATATTCCGGTAAGTTTGTTCTGATAACTATGTTTCTGAGGCTCTTCACCATAGGCTTTTCAGTTGTTTTCTCAACTTGTCTTTTCTAGGAAAATCCTAGTTCTAGGAAGATAAAGCGTCTTCTCGTAAATACTGGTGTACATTTTTTTGGGTCACTGAAGGGAAAAATTAATGAATTGGATAAAACACTGACAAAGCTTCTTGTATTAGCCTTTTTCCCTTCAAGTAGTTGTGTTTGAGCTTAAATATTAATATTGGATTTTGCAATTTAGTAAGAGAGAGGCTTTGGAGCCGGGATACTGATTTTGGGCCTTTATCAGCTTAAGTTTTGGGAACTTAAATTACTTAACAATTTATATAATTTATGACTGCTATTTGGATATGCCAATTTTGCACTTCGATTTCTTTGTCAAATTTATGGTGGGAGTGATAGAAATTCTTAAGGACAATGATTTAATCACCTAAATTGTATTCTGCATAGTTGTTGCTGCTTGAACTTTTGATCTGGTCATTAATGGTGACCTGTGACATCATCTACAATGGACCTAGATTAGGGTATGTGTTTTTTACATGATTTTCTGAGTCCTCAGAATGATGAACGTGTCTCATATTCTGTGAAATTGACTGTGCTGTAATGCTGTGAGATGGTGGTAGCGTGTTTGATTTATCTTTTGGCAAACTAGTGCTTGGGGGGATCTGGGTCTATCAGCTCTACATCTTTAGCTGGAGATATCTGATTCTTCTTTTTGTTAATTTTATGAGAGAAGTTTCAACAATTATGATATACATGTTTTATAGAATATTGCTTTAACTTATTTCAATTGTAATTTCGCAATGCAGATGATGATATATTGGTATCCACTGCATCATCTATAACCGCAGAGAGCGAAGAAGAGGAGGCAGATCATCATCTGCTGACTGCACCGAATAGTGATGTTGCTTTTCGAAAAGAAAAGCTCGTGAGGCTAGCAAAGGAACAAATGTGATTCTTTTTCTTCCGATAAATTCCTTTTTTCGTCTCGGGTCTTCCTGTTGTTTGTAATTGTATCATAGAATCTCATCTGTATCAATGGACCTATTTCTTTCCTATTTCTAAAATTCTACTGCGATGTATGATTATGTTAGCATTCGGCCAAGAACTACCTTCACCCAGTAGTGATTTGTTCTGCTGCTGTGGGATTAGTAGCTTCAACTGGGAAATTTTCTGTAGCTAGATGCAGATGTGGCAGCTACTTTTAAAGACCTGTACATTTTTTAATGTTCATTTATTCAGATGGTGATGGAAAGACTTGTAAAAGTCATTTAGCCCCACGTATGAATTATTTGAAAGGGAAAAACAGAGGGACAAGCACGAGATGATAAGAAGAGTGTGTGGGTGTTTTTTTTTTTTTTTTTTTTTTTTTTTTTAAATATAAATTTACAGATTGAATTTGAGAGCAAGACGAGAAAAATTCAATCCACCCAAAAAAATTGTTAAAGTTGTTAAAAAATTCTTAGTATTTTATATCTAAAAATGAGTTATGAAAAAGACATTTACAATAGTAAATTTGACTTAAAATTAAGTGGATGGATGATAATTTATTTTCAAAAATGAGAAAGTCTTAAATGTGTGGGCTAAGTCCGGCCAATTCTATACCTATGGGTTTCATATTTAAAATTAAAATTGTAAGATACTCATGGAGCTCTGCATTGACATTGACTGAGTTGGCGCACTAGACCCAGTTAAGTCTTTCTTTTTAAAACACCCACAAAGTCATTTAGGCAACAACCAAACAGAGCTGTCGTTTAGTTTTAAGTTCCTATCAAACCTCAATTTAACTACAACAAACTGAACTTTCAAGCCCAAAAATTAATAATGAATGCCAGAGATTGGCAAAACTTGCAAGGCACCCATTTCTTTTCAAGTCATATAAAAATTTCCAAGTCTTCTCTTCCAGCAAAAGAAAAAAAAAGTGTAAAGCAAAAAGAAAAAAAAAAAGAAAGAGAATCCACTAGTTGCTTCAGGGCGGCTCTCTCTTCTTTGCATTGACTGTAGAAAACTTACAACTTAAACCAACCAAAAATACTGAAAAGGAAAAAAAAAAGACTAGCCAAGCATTAGCTCTGCCTCCATGTTATCAATGGCTACTCTTTTCTTCTTCTTCATTCTACTTGCAACTTCCATTTATGTCATCACACAAGCTTCTGAAGCAAATTGTCCTACAGTAAACTGCGGCCGCGACACGCCTGATATTCATTTCCCTTTCTGGTTAAAAGGGAAACATCCCCCACACTGTGGCTCCCCTGGTTTTGAGCTTGTATGCAAACAAAACACCACCGCAATTCACATCTCATCATATGGCGATTTGGTTGTAAAATCAATCTCTTACAATACCAAAAGGCTTGATCTTATTGACCCCAGAAACTGTGTCCATGGAGTCTTTCTTAATCTTAACCTCTCTCTTTCGCCCTTAAGTTATTACTATGTTGTCAAGAACTACACATACCTTAATTGTTCAGCTAGGCTTCCGCCTTCTTTCGCTGAAGTGCCATGCTTGAGTGGCTCTAAGGTCATGTTTATACTGTGGAAACTTCTTTGGCTGTGCCATTTTCTTGCAGGGCAGTGAAAACAGTTGCAATTCCATTTGCATATAGTCCGTACATCTCTGACAATAGCTTTGGCCTTGGCTTTACTTGGGACTCGCCTCAGTGTGAAGACTGTGATGCCAAAGGAGGCAAGACAAGCTTCCTGTCTAAGACACAATTTCTCAACATAGCACAGGATCAAGGTAAAATTTTCATCTTTAAAATTCTCATTTATACTAGTTTTTTTTTTGGGTTTTGATAGACTTAATATTTCCTTTCTCTCTTTTGGTAAGCAGGTTGGCTGTGAATGCAAGGCATTAGCATTGAAAAAATATGTGATAATCAGACTTTCCAATGACTGATGCATGCTACAGATCCAGATTCATGTTGGGGGAAAAGGCAATAAAAATTTCTGTGGCTTCAATTTTTGGTTTTAACATTACTTGGCATAACACCATATTTTCAGCTTGTTTAAACATTTTTGCAAAATTGTCTTATATTCATAGGAAATGCATAGCAGAAATATAGATTATGTCCAAGCTTGTTTTTCTCAGTAATTGTAGCATAAATGGCATTGTATCAAATCTAAGATAATATAATTTTACTGTAACACAAATAAAATGGATTCGTAGCATTTGGAGTGCTCACAATTCACCACCTTTAGATCTTTCAAAAACTAACTCGCCCTTGTTGATGATGTCTCTGGCCGGCCCTATTTTTTTTTTTTTAATTATTATTATAGCCTCCAAATAACTAATGACTAAGGGTCTCAATTTTTTTTTTTTTATTTTTTTATATCTTAAAAAACTCTGCCTATGCTGAGGTGCTTCAATTTGGCCTAATGTTTAAGTTGTAATATCTTTTCATACCTGATCCCAAGTCCGGATAAAATAGGAGGGTTGTGTTAGGCCTCGACAATCAATGTCACATGCGTTGAAATTCTCATGACGTGGATCCTAGACATATTTATGGTAATGCTAAGTTGTTCCCTGTAAGGAACACGTTGTATCGTCTGAGTACAGTGTTAAAGCAAGGAACGCTACATGGCATGAGTGTAGTGCAAAATGAGCAAGGGTCGTGGCGTCGGCGCTCAGATGTGGTGTTAAATGACCAAGGGTTCCTGCTTCTAGATGGACAGGTGTGGATAAAGATGCTAGTCAAAAAGAAAGATAGTAGGATTCGATGTGGTACTTGGAACATTGAGACGTTGACCGACTAATTAATAGAAATTGTTGATACTATGCTTAGATGGAAAATTAATATACTTTGCCTTCAAGAGACTAAATGGGTAGGCGAGAAAGCACGAGAGGTTGAGAATTCAGGTTTTAAACTCTGGTATTATGGTCAAGAAAATAGTAGAAATGGAGTAGGCGTTATCCTAGATAATACTTTAAAAGACGAGGTAGTAGAGGTCAAAAGAAAGGGTGATATGATATTAGCTATTAAGTTGGTACTAAGAGAGGAAGCTCTTAACGACATTACCGTATATGCACCTCAAGTTGGACTGACCCAAAATATCAAAGATAAATTTTGGGAAGAATTTGAGAATGTTATACAAGAGATCCCTCAAAGAGAAATGATCATTATATGAGGGGATCTAAAATGCCATGTTGAAAATGAAGCACAAGAATATAAAGGTAATCATGCAGGTTTTGGTTTGGGGGATAGTAACGAGGAAGGAAAAATTATTTTGGACCTCTCAGTGGCCTATGATCTCGTGATAGCTAACACCCTCTTCAAGAATCGTGGGGAACACATTACTACTTATAAGAGCACCAGTTCACTAACTCAAATCGAATTTTTCTTAATGAGCAAAAAAGGATCACAAATCTTGTAAGAATTGTAAGGTTATATCAAATGAGAGTATGACAACCCAACATCGATTAATGGTTCTAGATTTTAGTATAAAAGGTGGCAGAGAAGGGATCAAACTCTCAAAGTTCTAGAATCAAATGGCGGAAGCTTAAGGACAATGAGCAAATAATTTTCAGAAGAAAATTGTTAGATCAAGTAAATTGGGATGCAAAATGAGATGTGTAGGAGCGAAGCGAGGTTTACCGCTATGCCTATGATGCTCGACGACCACGACACTGTTGGGCTCGCAGCCCGTAGAGAGTACGGAGTAGCCCGCGGGGGACTAAACCGGAGAATAAAGGAGTCGCCACCCAGTGTGAACTGAGAAAAAATTTAAGGTCGCACTCACCCCTCGCAAGGGAAGACCTCAAACAGTTGGGTTCAGATACGACTACGGAATTTATGTCTGAGTTTCCATCCGATATACCACAAGGGATAATACCACGCAATCATTAATGCAATGTAAATAAATAAAAAAAGACATGAAATAATATAATTATGCATATGCGGATGATGAACAAATAAAATAAAGACGAAATAATAATGATAAATAAACGAAAAGATAAATAACAAAATAATTGCGAGATAATAAAATAACGATGAACAAAAAAGGATAAACAGCGAAATAAATGCGAAATAATAAAATGTGACCAGAAATTTAGTCGTCTTTGATGTAGGACTTCGCATGCCCGGCTGGACGTATTTCACGTCCAGCCAAGCATGTCGTGTCCAGAACTATAAAAAATAAATAGGGTAAGGGTGCCATCAGGTCTTACCTTTTAAGTTACTTCTCGGAAGTGTGTTGTGTCGTCGCCGGAAGGATTGAAGCTTTGCTGTTTTTTTGGTTGCTGTTTGCTATTTCTGGTTCGCTGTTTGCTATTTCTGGTTCGCTGTTTTGGTCTTTTTTTGGGCTGTTGTTTTTGGACTGATTTTCAGAGGTTTAGGGGCTGTTTTTTAGGACTGATTTTCGGTGGTTTAGAAGGGCTGTTTGCTGGTTGTTTGCTCGATTTTTATGGGGCTGTTTTGTTTGCTCACTGTTTTGGTGTGTTTCTTGGTGATTGAAGGTTTTTGGGGCTGGTTTGTTTGCTCACTGTCTTGGTCGGTGTTTTGGCTTGTTTTTGTTGGTTTGTTTGGTTATTTTGGTTCAGTGTACTCACGTTTTTTGGGCTGGGTTTTGGTCGTTGTTTAAGGGTTTTTTGGTGCAGTGTATTCACGGGTTTTAGGCTGGGTGCTGGTCGTTGGCTTTGTTGTTTTTTGTTCACGTGGTTGGCTTTGTTGTTTTGTTTTGTTGTGTTTGTTAGCTGTGAGTTGAAGGGTTGTTGGTCATTTGCTGGCTGGCGCTGTTGTTTTTGTTGGTTCCGGCTTTGAAGGTTTTTGGTGATTGCCGTATAAAGGGAAAAGGAGATGGCTTAAGGGTTTTATTTTTTTATTTTTCAAGCGCGTCCTAGGTGTAAGAAAAGTGTCCCATAGGGTTTGGTCAAGCCTCTTTTTTATAATGTTTTCAAGAGATCTTCAATCAAGGAAACAAATCAAATAAATATGGGAGATATTTTTATTTAGGGAACAAAATCTCTAAATTTGGTGAGGATGAGATTTCATATCTTGTTAAATTGGAAGGTGATTTGAGGGGATTTTGACATGTGTTTTGCATGGGATTTTTTTAATTTTGGGAAGGCTTGGGCGTGCATGGGCTTTGTGTGGGCTTTGGGCATGTGCTGCATGGATTGGCTTTCATGGGTTGCAGGGGTTTTGGGCCGAGGCTAATGTTTGAAATAAAAATTGACTGAGCGAATCCGAGGTGGGCTAGCGAGTTCGAATCTGATGTGATGCTAATTCTTGGAGGATTTCTTTCCGTCCGGCATTCATTTCCCACGACTTCCGCAATGTTTCAGGTAGTGCCTCCATACGAGGCTCGTCATCGGGCTTATGCAAAAATACAATGTCTACAGTCTCCCCCACTTTGATGGGGCTTGTGCAGTGTGTGACAGTGACAACCCTATCAAAGTCATGCATGTATTTTTACTTACCTGGTTCGTTTCCGGACTTACCTGTTGTTTTGCTACTTTCGAGAGATGATTCGATCTCTAGGGTTCATCCCTGCGAGATGCTTTGATCTCTAGGATTCATTACCGGACTAAGTTGATTTGATGACGAGGTGCTGCGACCCCTAAGATTAATCCCTGAGATGCTTCGATCTCTGGATTTGTTACTGGATTGGGTTGATTTAATTGCGAGGTTCTTCTATCCCTAGGCTTCATCCATGCGAGATGTTTTGATCTCTAGGATTTATTCCCGAACTGAGTTGTGTGAGATACTTCGATCTCTGTGGTTCATTCTCGAACCATTCCTAGTGTGAGATGGTTCATTTCCGAACCATTCCTGAGTGTGAGATGGTTCATTTCCGAACCATTCCTAAGTGTGAGATGGTTCATTTTCGAACCGTTCCTGAGTGTGAGATGGTTTATTTCCGAACCATTCCTGATTGTGAGATGCTTCGATCTCTGGGCTTTATTCCCGAATTATGTTGAGTTGATGGTGAAGTGCTTCGACCTCTGGGCTTTATTCCCGAACCATCTCTGGGCTTTATTCCCGAACTGTGCTGAGTTGATGGCGAGGTGTTTCGACCCATGGGCTTTATTCTCGAACCATCTCTGAGCTTTATTCCCGAACTGTGCTGAGTTGATGGCGAGGTGCTTCGACCCCTGGGCTTTATTCCCGAACCATCTCTGGGCTTTATTCCCAAACCGAATGGGTGATAGCATTTTGGTCCTCTTGCGTGACTCTTCGATCCGCTGGGGAGTTTTTCTGTGATGATGAGGTGCTTCGACCTCTGGGATTCGTTCCCAAACTATTGATAATGCGGGCCTCGACCCTGGGATTTATTTCCAAAACTGTCGAACTGATGGTGGTGAGGCACTTCGCCCCCTGATCCGTCCTCATTCTCGAGGTTGTTCTCCATTCCCGGCTTGCTCATCCTCATTCATGAGGAGTTTCTCGTCCTCATTCCCGAGGAGTTGCTCGTCCTCATTCCCGAGGTTGTTCTCCATTCCCGGAGTGCCGTTCCTGGCTTGCTCGTCCTCATTCCCGAGGATTTGCTCGTCCTCTTTCCCGAGGTTGTTCTCCATTCTCGGATTGCTCACCCCCATTCCCGAGGTTGTTCATCCTCATTCTCGAGGAGTTGCTCGTCCTCATTCCTGAGGTTGTTCGCTATTCCCGGAGTTGTTCTCCATTCCCAGAGTGCCATTCCCGACTTGTTCGTCCTCATTCCTGAGGAGTTTCTCGTTTTCGCCATTTTTTCTTTTTCTTCAAAGCCTGCGAACACAAAACAAAAATATATGTATGCGATGTGTATGCATGTATACATGGTTGCATTTCCTATTCCGATGGGTTAGGCCTTCCTTGCGCTATTTGGTGCCCTTTGCCTACAAAAGTCTTTGGTCGCCCCATGTGTCTGCTTTATAGTTTCCTTCTGCTGATTCTCCTCCGGTGATTTTTGAATTCTCTTTGGTTCTATGGCTCAAGATCCTGTTGTGTCCCTTATTCGCGGGGTGGTAGACTGGTCATCCCCAGACCTGACTCAGCTTTCTTCTTTTCGCTACCCGCACCGGGTCAAAGTAGATTACGCCTAAAGCAACCTTATCCTTTTGAGATACTGAAAATCGTGTCTTCCGATTCCCAGATTTCAAAATATGCCATCTCCCTGAAATTGGACTCCATTGTCCATCACTATGTGATGTGGCATTTCGTATCGACATACTATATTACGGGCTATGAAATAGTCCTAACAATTACATAAATTATTGTCCTCAATGAATGTCCAGTAATGAAACCAGAGAACCTTAAAAAAACTTAATGCAACTCAAATCCAAGTCTTTGAATAAATCATCTAAGCCAGACTCACAGTGTGTGTGTGCAAAGGTTCATTTACAACTTGATTCCTAGGTAAGCCAACTCAATGATTTCGTTTAAAAAATTGGGATCGATGGGTCAAACCAACCTAGATATCTCAATTATGCTCTGCAGTTGCTTTTTATGTGCTCAATATGGTATGATTTTATTTTTTTCTTTTATTTTGTCTTTTTTTTTAACACACCTACCCTTTAAGGTATCATTTCTTCTCATGGTGGTCCTAATACTCGCCCATGGGTAGCTTCACGCTTATCGGTTATAGGTGGTTTAATTTTTTCTTTAGAGAATTTTATTTTATTTTCAACCATACCACACATCATAACACAAGCAAATCAGGATAGACATCTAAGTAAACGGTCATTCATCGACCTGCAATTTCTTCAACTAGTCACATTGCCAACTATTCAAGTTTTCACTGCTAAAAACCTACAATTAAGTGCTTACGAGTCTAACATAGATCAACTACTCAAAGTATCAGATAAAAGTATATCAAGAACTTATCGTTTCTAAGATTTCACCCTAAAGTAAACAATTTCATCATTTGACTTATGCTTAACTATTAAGGACTAATAGGAAAAGACTCAAACAAGTAAGCAAAATCAATGTCTTTATGATTAATAAATGCATGATTACAATTAAATAAGTCAGGAAAATAAACATCTTCCTAATTTGCTGTTTTGTCTTCTTCCGTCTTCTTGCTTTCTTCGAGCGTCAGATTCTCCAACTGCAGTAATTCTTCTTCCCATTTATTTTCCTCTTTTGCAACCTCCTCTGTGTCACTGATCGAGAAGTTTTCCTTGAAATCTTTCCCCTGCTTTGTTTCATCTTCACTACTGTTGTCCCATATCCCCATGCAAGAAGTTTGGTGGTTGAGAGTTTGGAGGACAAAGCTTTCGGGCAGGCTGGAGTTGATCATGTAGGTGGGTGGTGGAACGTTGTGGTAGTTGGGTAGAGGGTTTCTGTGTGTGTTGGGTTGTTCTTTTTCTGGGTCGGGTATCTTATGAGAGTCAATGAGGTTTTGGATCTCATGCTTAAGGCGAATACAGTTTTCAGTTTCGTGGCATTTTCTCTGATGGAAGTGACAATATAGGTTTAGGTCGAGGTGGGGTGGCACATGGTTTGGAAGTGGTTTAGGCTCTAAGGGTTGTAGGAGT
Organism: Zanthoxylum bungeanum; assembly: GCA_019454045.1. Classification (NCBI taxonomy): domain Eukaryota; kingdom Viridiplantae; phylum Streptophyta; class Magnoliopsida; order Sapindales; family Rutaceae; genus Zanthoxylum; species Zanthoxylum bungeanum. Next base: position 176,624 of record SKCR01003760.1, on the reverse strand, counting down.
CATTGCCTCTTCATATTTTCAAACACCTTTGACAGAGGTCTACCCAAATTGGAGAATCGCCTATTTCCGATGGCGGCGACCTCAGCAGGAGCGAGCTTGGTCTCTGAAGGCCCCAATGGTCCTTTTATTATGGCTGTAAAACTTCATGTTCTCGGCTTCCTCTTCTTCGATATCCATGACAGTTTCTCTTAACTGTCGAAAGTCGCTAATCATGGAGGTCATCCTTCTTAGCTTGTTATAAATGGAGGGCTTGGTGCCTTTATTGATCATCTTAATCTGGTCCTTCTTCGAGTGCTGTGTCGCATCTTCAAGAGCTGGCTTCTCCAGCGATCCATATAATCTATGAAGCTCTCTTCTGGCTTTTGTTTGGTGTTTTCTAGGTCACGGAGTGACAAGTCGATCTCCAAATCTGTGACATATTGGTTCAGAAAGGCCTCTGCTAATTCCATCCAGTCATCCTTGACATTTCTCTCCAGGCCATGATACCATACTACGGGGGCCCCTTCCAGTGACATCCCGAACATCTTCTGCACCTGACGCTTCAACAAACCCACTGAACTCATAATTGAAACATATTGTCAGAGATGGATCCTAGGATCTCCGTTTTCATTGAACTTGGCCATGTTAGACATCTTAAATTGGGGAGGCAGTTGTTCTTCGAAAGTCATTGCATCATAGTCTAACAGATCTTTATGCTTTCCTTTCATCTTGCGGGTAACTGACTCTACTTGTTCTCTGAGTTTCTGTAATTATGCCTGAGACCCGGCTATCCTTCCCGTGGCATACTCAGCTATGTCATCGTCAAAAACAGGTATTTCTTCGCTCACCCTAATCGGGGGCTCCTCACGCTTACCACTCTCATTGTTTTCTGTTCCCATTGCGCGGGGTACTGGCAGATTGCCCATAGCATTGGTCAAAACTTGTAGTTGCTCGGTAATTTTGGTGATGTTGGTCTCCAGTTGATCCATGCGGGAACCTTCGCTGCCTGATGCATCTATGGTTGTTAATATTTTCTTGACAAGTCTTCTTTCTTCTCTAACCCAACAAATATCTATGATGGCTGTAAAGACAAGAGGTTAGCATGATGCGTGTATGCATGCGATGCATGAGATACATGTGGTTATCAAAACATCATATATCCTTCCAACCTTATTCCTCCCACACTCGTGGTAAGTCCATTTCTGTCCTAGCTATGGCTTATTTTATGCACCAATGTGGGGTACACAAAATTGTTCTCTCCTACGCTAAAATGGTGAAACTTGGCTACCTCAGTCTCTTTCCATCGGTAAAAGACAAAGACCGCCCATTTATAATATTGACTAAGCCTATTATGGGGATCGTGCCATTATCTAGAAACGATGAATTGGGCTCTCAGTAATCACGATTGTGGGGATGGACTTGGAGATATCCAAAAGTATACAAATATGCCATGACAAGACGTACCTTTTGTGGATGAAAGACAATGTGGATATCAGACTCATGCGTCTGGCATATTCAGATCATGTTTGGACCTTCTAAGCCTATCAACGTTTTCATGCAAGTTGGCCCGTTGTCATTTTAAAGCTTTCAATCAGATTATCGCGATGTGTAAACTTGTCCCAGTTGAAAAGGCCCAACAGGTTTACACTTTTGCGATAAGGTTGCTAAATAACTTCAAATGATAGGGGCCCAAACACAAGGTGGCCCATCGTCATTTTGAAAACTTTTGGCCCAACCATCATAAGTTACAAACTCGTTCCAGTTTAGGTGGCCCAACAAGTTCGTATCCTATGACGAGAGGTTCAAATGGATCCAAATGATAATGGTCCTAAACACAAGCATAGAGGTAGCTTCTATATGACATATAACTATGGTTCATATGTGGGCTTATAAGGGTATGGACAAAGGCTCTCGCTGATGAAGGGTTGCTCACAACTAGGTCTCCCCACTCAAGGGTTCGAGCGACCAAGTGAGCGCGCCTTTTTTATACCTGAGGGTACGTGCCAACGAGTGATGGTCATCACATAACGATCCACCGCCTTGAGTGAAAGCGACTTCACGATACATGACGCCATCAGGGTAAAAAGGGTATGCAAAATATATGAGACTTAGGTAACCAAAGCCAAAGCCACGGACACTACAAGGCATTATTTTGGGGCCGATTCTCTATCCCCAGTGGAGTCGCCATTTCTAGGAGCGAAGCGGGGTTTACCGCTATGCCTATGATACTCGACGACCACGACACTGTTGGGCTCGCAGCCCGTAGAGAGTACGGCGTAGCCCGCAGGGGACTAAACTGGAGAATAAAGGAGTCGCCACCCAGTGTGAACTGGGAAAAGATAAAGTTGAACTCACCCATCGCAAGGGAAGACCTCAAACCGTTGGGTTCAGAATGGTCCCTTACTTATGCCAGTATAATGGACGGGTTCACTCAATGGTATAGCCAAGTCTTATGCAATTCATGCAAGATAATTCAAATAAACACACATTTGCACACCCATAAACATTAAGAAAAATAATAAAAGCATATTAAATTAAGAAGTATAAGGTACGATATAATAATCAAAACCAAATAAAGCGTCAATAAATAAACAGTAAAGAAAGATGGGGGTTAATCATGCATATATGAGTACTTCCCAAGTGGCACGTGGAGTTGTATCCCAAGTACAGACCGCAATACCGTCCATTCGGATACGGTTACGAAATTTATGTCTGGGTTTCCATCAGATATACCACAAGGAATAATACCACGCAATAATTAATGCAATGTAAATAAATAAAAAATACATGAAATAATATAATTATGCATATGCGGATGATGAACAAATAAAATAAAGACGAAATAATAATGATAAATAAACGAAAAGATAAATAACAAAATAAATGCGATATAATAAAATAACGATGAACAAAAAAGGATAAACAGCGAAATAAATGTGAAATAATAAAATGTGACCAGAAATTTAGCCGTCTTTGATGTAGGACTTCGCATGCCCGGCTGGACGTATTTCACGTCCAGCCAAGCATGCCATGTCCAGAACTATAAAAAATAAATAGGGTAAGGGTGCCCTCAGGTCTTACCTTTTAAGTTACTTCTCAGAAGTGTGTTGTGCCGTCGCCGGAAGGATTGAAGCTTTGCTATTTTTTTGGTTGATGTTTGCTATTTCTGGTTCGCTGTTTGCTGTTTCTGGATCGCTGTTTTGGTCTTTTTTTGAGCTGTTTTTTTTTGGACTGATTTTCAGAGGTTTATGGGCTATTTTTTAGGACTGATTTTCAGTGGTTTAGAAGGGTTGTTTGCTGGTTGTTTGTTCGATTTTTATGGGGCTGTTTTGTTTGCTCACTGTTTTGGTGTGTTTCTTGGTGATTGAAGGTTTTTGGGGCTGGTTTGTTTGCTCACTGTCTTGGTGTGTTTCACGGTGATTGAAGGGATTTGGGGCTGGTTTGTTTGCTCACTGTCTTGGTCGGTGTTTTGGCTTGTTTTTGTTGGTTTGTTTGGTTATTTTGGTTCAGTGTACTCATGATTTTTGGACTGGGTGTTGGTCGTTGTTTAAGGGTTTTTTGGTGCAGTGTACTCATGGTTTTTGGGATGGGTACTGGTCGTTGGCTTTGTTGTTTTGTTTGGTTGTGTTTGTTGGTTGTGAGTTGAAGGGTTGTTGGTCAATTGCTGGCTAGTGCTGTTGTTTTTGTTGGTCCCGGCTTTGAAGGTTTTTTTGGTGATTGCCGTATAAAGGGAAAAAGAGATGGCTTAAGGTTTTTTTATTTTTCAAGTGCCGTCCAAGGTGTAAGAAAAGTGTCCCATAGGGTTTGGTCAAGCCTCCTTTTTATAATGTTTTCAAGAGATCTTCAATCAAGGAAACAAATCAAATAAATATGGGAGATATTTTCTTAATTTATTTAGGGAACAAAATCTCTAAATTTGGTGAGGATGAGATTTCATATCTTGTTAAATTGGAAGGTGATTTGAGGGGATTTTGACATGTGTTTTGCATGAGATTTTTTTATTTTGGGAAGGCTTGGGCGTGCATGGGATTTGTGTGGGCTTTGGGTTTGTGCTGCATGGATTGGCTTTCATGGGTTGCAGAGGTTTTGGGCCGAGGCTAAGGTTTGAAATAGAAACTGACTGAGCGAATCCGAGGTGGGCTAGCGAGTTCGAATCCGATGTGGTGCTAATTATTGGACGCTTTCTTTCCATCCGGAATTCATTCCCACGACTTCCGCAACTTTTCAGGTAGTGCCTCCATACGAGGCTCGTCATCGGGCTTATGCAAAAATACAGTGTCTACAGTCGCCCCCACTTTGATGGGGCTTGTGTAGTGTGTGACAGAGACAACCCTATCAAAGTCATGAATGCATTTTTACTTACCTGGTTCATTGCCAGACTTACCTGTTGTTTTGCTACTTTCGCGAGATGATTCGATCTCTGGGGTTCATCCTTGCGAGATGATTTGATCTTTAGGATTCATTACCGGACTAAGTTGATTTGATGGAGAGGTGCTGCAACCACTGTGATTCATCCCTGCGAGATGCTTCGATCTCTAGGATTTGTTACCGGGCTGGGTTGATTTGATTGCGAGGTGCTTCGACCCCTAGGCTTCATCCATGCGAGATGCTTCGATCTCTAGGATTTATTCCCGAACTGAGTTGTGTGAGATGATTCAATCTCTGCGGTTCATTCTTGAACCATTCCTAGTGTGAGATGGTTCATTTCTGAACCGTTCCTGAGTGTGAGATGGTTTATTTTCGAACCGTTCCTGAGTGTGAGATGGTTCATTTCCGAACCATTCCTGAGTGTGAGATACTTCGATCTCTGGGCTTTATTCCTGAATTATACTGAGTTGATGGAGAAGTGCTTCGACCTCTGGGCTTTATTCCCGAATTGTGCTGAGTTGATGTAGGACTTCACATGCCCGGCTGGACGTATTTCACGTCCAGCCAAGCATGCCGTGTCCAAAACTATAAAAAATAAATAGGGTAAGGGTGCCCTCAGGTCTTAGCTTTTAAGTTACTTCTCGGAAGTGCGTTTTGCCATCGCCGGAAGGATTGAAGCTTTGCTATTTTTCTGGTTGCTGTTTGCTGTTTGTAGTTTGCTGTTTTGGTCTTTTTTTAGGCTGCTGTTTTTGCACTGATTTATAGAGGTTTAGGGGCTATTTTTTAGAAATAATTTTTGGTGGTTTAGAAGGGCTGTTTGCTGGTTGTTTGTTCGATTTTTATGGGGTTGTTTTGTTTGATCATTGGTTTGGTGTGTTTCATGGTGATTGAAGGGATTTGGGGCTGGTTTGTTTGCTCACTGTCTTGGTCGGTGTTTTGGCTGTTTGGTTATTTTGGTTCAGTGTACTAACGGTTTTTGGGCTGGGTGTTGGTCGTTGTTTAAGGGTTTTTTGGTGCAGTGTACTCACGGTTTTTGGTCTGGGTGCTGGTCGTTGGCTTTGTTGTTTTTTGTTCACGTGGTTGGCTTTGTTGTTTTGTTTCGTTGTGTTTGTTGGCTGTGGGTTGAAGGGTTGTTGGTCATTTGCTGGCTGGCGCTGTTGTTTTTGTTGGTCACGACTTTGAAGGTTTTTTGGTGATTGCCGTATAAAGGGAAAAAGAGATGGCTTAAGGGTTTTTTTGTTTTTCAAGTGCCGCCCAAGGTGTAAGAAAAGTGTCCCATAGGGTTTGGTCAAGCCTCATTTTTATAATATTTTCAAGGGATCTTCAATCAAGGAGCAAATCAAATAAATATGGGAGATATTTTCTTAATTTATTTAGTGAAAAAAATCTCTAAATTTGGTGAGGATGAGATTTCATATCTTGTTAAATTGGAAGGTGATTTGAGGGGATTTTGACATGTGTTTTGCATGAGATTTTTTATTTTGGGAAGGCTTGGGCGTGCATGGGCTTTGTGTGGGCCTTGGGCCTGTGCTGCATGGATTGGCTTTCATGGCTTGCAGAGGTTTTGGGCTGAGGCTAAGGTTTGAAACAGAAACTGACTGAGCGAATCCGAGGCGGGCTAGAGAGTTCGAGTCCGATGTGGTGCTAATTCTTGGAGGCTTTCTTTTCTTCCGGCATTCATTTCCCATGACTTCCGCAATGTTTCAGGTAGTGCCTCCATACGAGGCTCGTCATCGGGCTTATGCAAAAGTGAAGTGTCTACAAGATGCTTACCAACTATAGGAGAACATGGCCACTAAAGTTTGAACGATTGCCAAAGAAGTCTTTGGAGAATTGAAAGGATTGGTCCCAATATAGACACTATATTTTTACACATAGCCCAATGATGAGTCTCTTATGGGAACACACCTGAAAAGTTTGGGAAAATTATCAGAGTTAATGCTGGAGGGGAAAGAAACCCTAGAAGATCCAAGAGAACAACCGAAATCCATGTTGGACATCATATATGTCCGGTCGGAAGTAAAATTAACCATCATATCTGGTCGGATATAACTAAGACTGGCCGGATATGCGTTGGGTTTCCAGAATAACGGAAGGATTCAATATTCTCTTTCTTTTTTAACGAATTTCCATAAAATAGTTCTTTATTTCTTAATCACTTCCCCTAACTGTCTTTTCCTTAACTACCGTTTTCCTTGACAAAAGAGATATTTTCCTTAATAACTATAACCCTTACATTATAAAAGAGAGCTTGGTCTCTCATAAAAATGGGGAAAAAGACGATCAAGAGGTACCGACAAACAACCAGTTGAACGACAACAACAAAAGATTGTTAAACACAAGATCTAATCCCCAAACACAATAACTCTAGTATTCTCTCTAGCAAGGACTAAATAATTTACCCAATCTTCAGAAGTGTTCTCAAAGCGAGTAACGCTTAAGGTACAACTGAGGACCTTGTAGAAGCATTTTTACAGCCAGAGGATGAGTCTCTTATAAGGACATATCTGAAGAGTTTAGGAAATTTATAAGGTCTAATGCTAGAAAAGAACAAACCGGAAAAAACCCAAAGCCAGAGTTATGGCCGGACTGTTGGAATTGGTGCTTGGAGCGCCAATCCGAATAATATATTTTACATTATATTTTATTATTTATTAATAAAATAATAATATGTTCATTTCAACCTTTACTAATGGTAATGTCATTATGCATACTAAATTGATATATATATAAATATGCTGAGAATGACATCGAACTCAGAATAGTCATGTAGTAATACTGGACATTGGATGGTCCGACATTGAGATAATATGACTATTATAAACTATTCTTAAAGTAAATATTCATAGTCGTTGGTTTCGGAAAATGGTCGAATTCCTATGACTTAGAAGACTAGCACATGTCGTATATTGGAATTGGAGTTCCAATGATTTAACACAATGCATCATGAGCAAAAGAAGCTCTAGACATATGGGTATTCATTGGAGCGAATACCGAATGACTGACAAGTGATTCCTAATAGTTGGAAATAGACACTATCTTCAATAGGAATCTCCTCGAGTCGAGTAGCATATGTGATCCTTTGACTATATGATAACATTGATTTTATGTGTAATCTTCCTCACTTTGATGCCATATATGTCAGAGACCTTTCATGGTATGACCACTAGATGTTCTTTGGGTGTAGACTGATGCACTCGTTAATCAAGTGCGTATCAAGATATGATCTGTCGACCCATATATATACCATAAGGGGTTTATGTATCCATGTAAGTAAATCACAATTCTTAAGATTTTGGCCAAAGTCGATCACCTAGGGTGGATCGCATATATCAAAAATAGTATTCTGATTAGTTGTAAGGAATCGTGGACATGTCGACATGAGATGTGCGCTTCAGAAACTTGACGGTGTAATCTATGTTTCCTAAGAACAACTTAGATAGCCTAAGATATAGGGATTGTTAACCATATGTGATGACCTCGACTTGTATAGTTTAGAAACGTTGTTCGTGTTCTTCGCGAATTCGGAGGTCGCCAAATTGCGTACATATAAGCTAGGCTTATATGGCGAACGTGTCTGGACTTAGAGAGTCCCACAATATGAAGTGTACTCGTTAAGCACTTGGGTAGCCTATAATTTTTGATAATAAATAATATTTGATATTATAATTATCATCTAAAATAATTAAGTGTTATTGGATAATATTAATTATTTACTTTGACCCAATTGGATTAATCCAAAATTACACAGGGGTTTTGTTGTAATTTCATAAATATCTCTACCATTGGAGGATATTTTGGTAATTATAAATATGTAATAATAGGTGTATTTGACTTGATTGAATTGAATTAAATCAAAGTGGTAGATAATAAACTAAATCATTTGTTAAATTTTATCTTGATTTAAATAGATTAAATCAAAATGGTAGACAAATGTGATTAGTGACACCTAATTATACATATTTGGACAAATTTGATTAAGCTCTTTTATTAATTAAAAATTGCATAAGTTTTGCTATGAAAGGCAGGCTTGAGCAAGTTTTTAATTAAGCTTGGGCTTAAGAAAGTTAAGCTTGTGAAAGCTAAAACAAGCAAGATTTAGAAATATTAGCCTAAGTAAAAGAAGTGTTTGGAGAAACTTTGGAAGTTCTCTACAACATTTCAACAAGGAGAAATCAACATTGGATCTTGGAATCAAGCTTGCTAGCATTGGAATCAAGATTGTATCTTGGTGTCAAGCTTGCTAACTTTGGAAGTTCTATACAACATTTCAACAATGTGAATAAGATTGGATCTTGGAATCAAGCTTACTAGGTGAGTTTGATATTCTCTAAAGCTATGTTTTCATTAGTGAGTTATCATTATGAGACATGAATTTCTAGTGGTATATAGGATGGAAACCCAGACGTAGATTCCATAGCCGAATCTGAATGGACGATAGTATGGTTTGCACTCGGGACACAACTTTACATACCACCACGAAACCGATGTGCCTAGTTTTATCTCTGTTTTCACATTATTATGCTTAATATATGATTACCATGTGATTTACTAGTGTCTGATTTTGTGCTTTGGTCATTGCCTCTCCATTTTCATGTCAAATTTATAATTATTCATATACAAGATTCAACGTTTCTAGTTATGCAACAAACTCTGGCTAGACTTCCTACAAGTAGGGCCGAACATTCGTTAAAATCCGGTCAGCCATGTAATTAAACTCGGCCAGGACTCCGCGAGTCCAGACCAGTAAATCATGCCTCTGAATCCATTTTGTTTTATCTTGTAGTTGCTGCAAGATATGTATTTCCTTTTATTATAATATTATTTATTGTGTGGATGTATGTGATATTACTATTTGTGTACGATTTATGCATTATAAGACATTTGGATCATCCTTTGAGTCTGAGTATTATACTGGCATAAGTAAGGGACCATTCTGAACCCAAATGGGTTTAAGGTCAGATCTTGTGATATTTTATATTATACCGCAAGTGTACGGTGTCAAGTTTTAGTAAAAATGAGTGTAGAGTATCAAACCCACATAGATTGTGTTCAACTCAAACTGAGTATTATGATTGTTAAACCTAACTTTATTTAGAAAATAAGTAAATAATATGAAACTAATATTAAAACTGTAAACTAAAGAAACAAGATATCAAAACGTTAAATTAAGATAATCCAAGATGAGAGATATTCTAGAGTCTGATTTCACCTAGTTATCCCATATATATTTGTTATGCCAATCAATCATTGTTCTGTTGCATTGTTTATAAGTCAAGATCCTACAGTATTCAACTCTCTCTCCCGAGTAATAATGAAAGTATTATCAATTACAGACTTCGATATCCCTATAAAAATCTAGTAATTAACAATTCATTATGTTCTATGATTCTATATTAACGATTTCAAAGGAACTATAGATTCTCCCGAACTCTATAAAACTCCTAAGTTATATTCTCTAGATCCTATTCAAAATCCCTTTCTTCCGAGCGATAGATTTTAAATATTCACCATCTTCAATTGTGGCCAACAATCAAGAAGCATTAAACGCAAGAGAATATAAATAAACTGAATTATAATTTCTTAAAACTCAACTTGGCAATCAATACATAGGTTCAAATATTAGCTACATCATCCTCTAGAATTATAAATTTAGTTCATGACAAAAGATAATAACAATGAAAACATGGTCATGAATCTAATAGAAATCATCAGAGTTTAAAGATAGAAACTAGAAGATTAAACCCGAGTTGAATCCCTTCGTCTTCGGACGTCACCATCTTTGTCTCCTCTTATCGTTCAATCTTTCTTCTTAGATCTCTTTAAAATATGTATTTTTATGTTTTGTGCTGTGTATTAGCCTCCTTCTTGAGTCTTGGATGAATTTATCTATTTATAATAGAGCCTTGGGGTAATTGTGCATGAAAAACCCTAAAATTTATGTTTCTGGTCACTGTGGGGCGCCGCAGCACTGGCAAATTGGCGCCGCGTTGCCAATTTCTCTGGTTTTTGTATTGGGGCCACTAGTGAAGGCGCATCGCGACGTGTGGCAGTGGATATGATTGTGTGTTTTCCACGTTCATGCTCTTCCCGCGTGCTTCCGATGCCTCCGTATGGTCCCTAAATACGTATAAATGCCCCAAGATCCATATATTAATGCCTCATACAAATAAAATATAAAAGAACTACAAAATACATTAAATGATACCAAATCTAACAAAATAGTAAGCTAAGAATGCATGAATAAGTGGGTATAAACCACACTTATCAAACACCCCCAAACTTAAGATTTTGCTAGTCCCGAGCAAAAAAAAAAATAAAAAAAAAATAAATAAAGATTACAAAATTAACTAGGCCACTTTCGTAGGGATCACGATTGCATTGAGCGTATGCCACAAGCCTTTAAACCTCTAGGCGGCCCTAGTGAATGAGTTATAGTCTTGTGAGGGCTTACAACGACGACACCCACAAATGTCATTCACAAATATGCAATCATGCAAAAATATAAAAATAATAAAAGCAAAGAAAATAATCTCGATAGTTATGCATATTCTTGTCCTCAAAGAGTGCTTATCAGTGAAATCAGAGAACCTTTTAAGTACTCAACGCAACTTAAATCCAAGTTCTTGAATAAACCATCTAAGCCAGACTCACAGTGTGTGTGTGGAAATGTTTGTTCACAGCTCGACTTTTAAGTAAGCCAACTCGATGATTTCGTCTAAGAAATTGAGATCCGATGGGTCAAACCAACCTAGATATCTCAAATTTATTCTGCATTTGCTTTTCTTTGCTTCATATGGCATGATTTATTTTATTTTATTTTTTCTTTTCATTTTTTCATTTCAATTTTTTCTTCAACACCTTCCATTTAAGGTAGTATTTCTCCTCATGGTGGTCCTAACACTCGCCCATGGGTAGCTTCACACTTATCGGTTATAGGTGGTTTCCTTTTCTTATCATATCATACATCATAATAATAGCATATTGAGATAGACATCTAAGCAAACGGTCATTCATCAGAAAATAATTTCTTCAACTAGTCACTTTGCCAACTACCTATGTTCTTACTGCTGAAAACCTATTATTAAGTGCTTACGAGTCTAACCTAGATCACCTACTCAAGGCATCAGATAAAAATCAATTGGGACTTATCGATTCTAAAATTTCATTTAAAGCAAACAAATTCATCATTAGAATATGCTTTACTATCAAAGTCTAAAACCATTTTTTTTTTAATATATAGCTAGCAGGAACTATCACTATATGCACACACCCCCAAACTTAAAACTTGCATTGTCCTCAATGTAAGATAAACATAAAAAAGCAGAAGTAAGGAACAACTCTACCGTGCATGGAGTTTATCAGGCTCCTACTGGTCAGAATTTGGTTGCGCGGGCTTTGTGTGTCTCGTGTTACCTGCATAAATAGCATGCAAACTAATAAATAGATAAATAGCAAACAATAAAATAGAAATAAAAATAAAGAAAATAAAAATAAAAATAAACAAATGCCAGGGTTGCCTCCCCGTTAGCTCTAAGTTTAACGTCTTCAGCCATACGCAACCACCCAAATGGTCATGATGCCTTTTTATTTTGTATCCACTGGCTGTTGTGACATGAAAAGGATGGCTTGATGGGTTGTGTCAATTTATCCATGGATGGTCCTCCAGGATCTACTGATGGATGAAAGTTGGGACTGCACATGTGGCAAAATTGACACATGTGGGTGGCAATTCATTCCCACTGTCTTATATTGGGTGGCGACTCCTTTATTATCTGGTTAGTCCCATGTGGGCTATCCGTACTCTCTACAGGCTTCGAGCCTAAAAGTGTCGTGGTCATCGACGTCATAGACATAAAGGTAAATCCCGCTTCACTCCTATAGATGGAGACTCCAGTGGGGATAGAGAATCAGCCTCGGAAAATTCTTTGTAGTATCCATGGAAAGACTGAGATGAATCATATCTTCATTCTTTCTGCATACCCTTCAAACCCGATGGTGTTGTATATTATGAAATCGCTTTCACTAAAGGCGGTGGATCGCTATGTGATGATATACATTTCTTATTGGCACGTACCTTTGAGGTATAATAAAAGTGGGTACATTGGTCGTTCTAACCCTTGGGTGGGGATACCTAGTGATGGATAACTCTGTAGGAACTGATTTCCTAGTGCAGCGAAAATGCCTTAGGCACTCGGATCGAACTTGAAATTTTTTCTACCCTTCTCATTCTTTGTCAGAATCTGACCAGCCCCTGGACTGAAGTTTGGCTTCTGTTTTATTATCAATTTTCAGCCCCAGAATAATAGCTCAGATCTGATCCGTTTTGCACCCAAAACGTGAGCATATCTCACTATTTTTTGTACTGGCTAGTCGCTATTTTTCTGCCTCTGTTTTGGAAGATTAAATCACTCCAAATCAGTCCCAAAACATCCATAAAATATCCCCTTATGTTATCTATTTTTTTATGGACAAAAGTAAAACAAACTGAGCCCCGAAAACACCTAAAGTGAGGTGGTAGTGTGTAGTTTTTCTGCTCACTGCCGTGTATTGTAAAAGACAAGAAGATGATGATGATTTTGATCCAACTCCGAATGGCCTTCAATGTTATATCTCGCAATCAATAGAAATTAGTGTGGGTTAGACTCTCAATAATAAAATCCCTAAACACTTTAGAGACTGAATTAGGATATGTCACACACTCATTTTTTTTTAACTTCTTTTCTTTTTCTTCAACTTTTGAGAGAAAACTTTGAACAAGAATGTGGCTAGGGTTTGAAAATATGAATTTTAGTAAAAAGATAACACACTTATCCTTTTATACTTAAGGTTTTATTTTACAAAATAAAACGAACAACCCTTTCACTCATATATATCATAATTTCGGCCAGCCCTAAAAATTTGAAAAAAATTTGTAACATCAAATTTTGCTTAATTGTCATATTAATGACAATATTAAGTTGCCAAGTAAAAAGTTGTAACATCCAATTTCGTAATAATGAATTTAAAAAAAATATTTATTACAAAATATATATTTATGTATTAAATTATCAAAATAATTCATTATTTAAAACCTTTTAAATATATTAAATGTTTATCTCATAATCCTTTATTTAATGAAATATGTTATATTAAACATAATACAAAGTTACATGTATGACAAAATATATTATTAATCTCATTAATAATATATATGTGAGTATGTAATTGGACTATCCAATTATATTTAATTTGCTATATTATATCGAGCTAGCACGTGGACCAAACGGACCTATGGTTCCGAGCTCCAATAATCCCGAAATATTAATTAAACTCTTAATTAAAAATTACGAATTATTAACTTCAGGTTATTCCACTAAAAACTCGAAGCTGCACTCTCGTTGTCGTAGATAGATAATATATGCCGAAGTACGCCGGTGTCCATAGATATAGTCATTACATACGAATTGGCATTTCACGAGTATCTCATAGTGAGAGTCGGGTCATAATGTCCGTTATATCCCTCTAATTATTTTTACCATAAGTACCATTGATTCTCTAATGAACGATTTATTCAAAACCATTATGAATTTTAATCTTTCTATTCGCAATAGAAAGACTTGAGCGCTCAAATCGTTCAAGTATGGAATCAACCTTTAAGGAAGATACTCATCTACTTCTCACAATGAGGAGTGAACTCCATATCTATGTAAAACATCCACAGCTACACACTAAACAATGTCACCAAAATATTTAACTATTGGTCAGGATTGCAACACCAACCTCACATTTGTAAATCAAAGGACATACCCTGACATGCAGGAGTTCACAGTACACTCATGATTCAGATCAATCCATATATGACAATCTAGTAGATTGAAATGAATTTTTTTATTTAACATATATTATAAGAAACTCATTTCTATCTGGGACCAGTCTTATATGATCACATCATATAAGGTGTCTCCATTCTCATGTCACCATATGGATGGTCCCGGATCAAGGTCGCCATACAACTATTGAATAGACCGCAACTATAGATATGCCACAAATAAAGTACCCTCTTTGTTTGCTATCTATGGACTATTTTAGATTACTAATTTCGGACTTAAATCCTCTTGTGTATGACACTCATACACTAAGTCTGAAGGCATATGAGTAATCAAGGGTAAACAAGATAATTTACAATATGCGATATAAAAAAAAACACTTTGATAAATGAATAATGCATCTTTTTATTTCATAACATATAATTCTGTTTACATAACATGAAGCTCTAGGGCATATATCCCAAAAATCTCTCACTTGCACTAGAGAAAATGAGACATGTCATCCTGGACCATCTAGGCGACCTTCAAACACCTAGCCGATAAGGTCTTTGTAAACGGATCAGTCAGGTTCTATGCGGATGTAATTTTCATGACAGAAACGTCTCATCTCTGCACTATCTCCCTGATGAGATGATATTTTCTCTCTATATGCTTTCCGCTTTTATGGTTTCATAGTTCTTTGGAATTCGCCACTGCACCACTGTTATAGCAAAAATATTTGAGTGGTTTATCCATATCTGGAACAACTTCCAGATCTCTCAAGAACTTCCTGAGCAAGACTTCTTCCTTAGCTACTTCGTAAGCTGCTACATACTCAGTCTCCATGGTGGAGTAAGTAATATAAGATTGCTTTATGCTCCTCCACATAATGACCCACCACCTAGGGTAAACACTAATCTAGATGTTGATTTCCAAGAATCGAAATCCGTCTGAAAATCAAAGTCTGTATATCCCCTGAGGATCATATCCTCACTAGAATATACAAGCATATAATTTCTTGTTCTCTTAAGATACTTGAGAATATATTTTACAGCCACCCAATGATCTAATCCTGGGTTAGACTGAAACATGCTGACTACTCCACAGCAAAACAGATGTCCGATTTCGCGCATAACATAACATACATAAGACTACCAACTGCTGAGGCATATGAGATATGTCTCATTTCCTAAACTCCTTGAGGTGTCTTAGGAGACTATTCATTCGACAAATGAATTCCATGTCGATAAGGAAAATTTCCTTTCTTGGAATTCTGCATCCCAAATCGCACAAGTATCTTGTCGATATAGGATGCCTGAGATATAACTAACAGTCGTCTCTTACGATCCTGAAGAATCTGGATCTCAAGTACATAATTGGCCTCTCTCAAATCTTTCATTTGGAATTGGATGGCGAGTCAGGTTTTCACGTTCGATAATATTTTTACATCATTTCCAATGAGTAAAATATCATCGACATACAAAACGAGAAAAATATACCTTTCCATCAATGACGCGCTTGTATACATAAGGTTCTTCGACGTTCTGCTCAAAATTATAGTATCAAATCTTATGTTCCAAGATAGAGATGCTTGATTGAGTCCATAAATAGACCTTTACAGCTTGCAAACCTTTTCCTCTTGATCTTGGGTTATGAACCCCTCTAGTTGTACCATATAGATACACTCATCAAGATTGACATTCAAGAATATAGTATTGACGTCCATCTTCTAAATCTCATAGTCATAATATGCGGCAATGGATAAAAGAGTGCAGATGGATTTGAGCATGGCTACAGTCGAGAAAGTTTACTCATAGTCAACTCACTCTTTCTGGGTATAACCTTTGGCCACTAGCCTAGCCTTGAAGGTATGTACCTTCCCATCTGCTCCCATCTTTCTCTTGTAGATCCACTTGCAAAATGAGTTGGAGTACATAGACTTCATCTCAAGGTTCATGGCTTTGAGCCATTGCTCTTTATCAGAATCATCCATTGCACTACGATAGGTCAATGGATCATCTACACCATCATTGGAAGCGACAAATTGTGCCTCTCTAACTCCTATATAATGATCAAGTTGTCGTACAACCCTCTCATTACGTCTAGGTGGCAGATCATTCTGACAAACTTGCATCTGACGCTCAGATGTTGAAGATGCTATGTGTCTGCCAATCGTTGTTGAGGATGATGTGCTTTTCGAACCAGTAAGTAACTCCTCGAGTAACACTTTACTTCGAGGTTTGAACTCCCTCATACAGTCCTCCTAATGAAACGTAGCGTTTGTCGACACAGACACTTTGTTATCTTCAGAACTATAAAAGAATCCACCCATAGTCTCATTAGGATAGCTTACAAATAGGCACACCTGTGAACGTGGCTCCAACTTAGTAGTCTTATTCTTCAACATATGTACTGGACACTCTCATATGCAGAAATATCGTAGCTAGTTTTACGACCACTCCACAACTCTAAAGGAGTATTATGATCAGACTTAGATGGAACTACATTAAGGATATACATTACTTTTTATAATGAATATCCCCAGAATGAACTAGGTAGTGAACTATAACTAAATATAAATCTTATCATGTCTAGTAGGGTCTAATTTCTACTCTCTGCAGCACCATTTTACTGTGGTGTTCCAGGTGCTGTGAGTCGGGATACTATCTCATGCATAACTAAGAATTCCTTGAAATCTCTATCAAGGTATTCTCCTCCATGATCCAATCATAAACTTTTGATCGTCTTACCTAATTAGCTCTCAATCTCAGCACGATACTTTTTGAACTTTTCAAAAATATCTGACTTATGCTACATTAGGTAAACGTACCCAAATCTAGAATAATCATCAATAAATATGACGAAGTATTCATAACCTCATCGGGCTCTTACATTCATCAGTCCGCAAACATCCGAATGTATTAGCTCAAATGGTTGACTGACTCTTATACCTTTTCTAGTAAAAGGTCTCTTAGTCATCTTTCCTTCTAGAAAATATTCAGATATTGGTAAAGTTACAAGCTTCAACTGTTTAAAGCTCAGTTCTTTATCAACCTATCTATCTGGTCAAGACTAAAATGACCAAGTGTAAGATGCCACAGATACGTGTCATCATGAGAAATCTTTTGCCGTTTTATTTTAGGTTTTTCAACCTTAAATATTTCAGTGTTGAGCAGCGAATTATGTGTTAACGACCTTAATACATATAAATTATTTTCAGAATTTCATGTACATATAGTTAATCCATTTATACCAATAATAACCAAATTATTATTAAATGAAACAGAAAAACCATCATCCAAAAGTTTAGAAACAGAAATCAAATTACTGGGAAAACCAGGAATAAATAACACATTAATCAAACATAAATAACTATTATTTAAAAAACTTAAACTAGAAAATCCCACTGCTCTTGCTGAAACGACATCCCTTGTCCCGACCCTCATGGTGTAGTCACCTTCAGTAAGGCGTTTCCATGAATCAAGTAGCTGCAAAGAAGAACAAACATGGTTAGTGGCTCTAGAATCAACAATCCATACATATTTATCATCTTTGACAAGTAAATCATATTTACTTGTGGCCTTCTTCTCTTTCAGCTCAGCAAGGTATTTATGATAATTCATTTTCCAATGCCCATCCTTATTGCAATGGAACAATTTCCCTTGGGCTTGGCATCCTTGGAGCTTCTCTTATTCTTCTTCATAGGTTTTGTCTTAGCCTTCCCAATGTATTTCTTCTCGTTCTTGGCAAATTTAGAAGATTCGACAACATTGCCTTTCCACTGGGCTTACGAGGATCCACCAGCATGGACTCGTAATGGGTGAACTCATTTAGCAGCTGAGTCAAAGTAAAAGACAACTTGTTCATAACATTGTTGCTTTTAAACTGCAGGAAACTCTTCAGAAGAGTTTCCATGATCATGGTCAACTGGCTTCGCTCGTCAATACGAGCTCCATGAGTTTTAGTCGTGTTGAGATAGGTCATCATCCTCAAGATGTACTCTTGGAATGATATCCCTTCCTTCCTTCTAATGGTCATCGCTGAGACCATAGCCTCATGATGCTGTCGCTCTGAAGGCCGCCCGAACATGCCCTGTAATGACTATTTCATCAAAGGTGTTGTAGCTATAGGCTCATGCTTTGCAACAAGAACCTCAGACGTCGCTGCTAGCAAGTAGCAACATGCTTTCTCATTGGCCATAACCCATTTCTGGTAGGCTTCGCGCACAACTTGGCCATAGTTTTTGGCTGGCTTGGGAGGACATTCCTCCGTCAAGACAAATTTAAGGTCTTCACAGACCAGAATGACGTTCATGTTACTTTTCCATTTAACATAATTTTCTCCCGTCAATTTTTCATTAGAGAGAATAACAATAATTGGAGAAACCATGGCTGAAATAAATAAAATAAACATACATTTACAATCCATTCATCGCATATTAAAATTTTCAAACATTTAGGCATAAAATTAAACATGATGCATGAATTATGTATAATGAATTAGAAACCTAATAGAATTACTATGCCATGGAAATCTATCATCCCATAAATAAGTACCATCATAGGGTAGGTCAAGTATTTGTATGATAGATCGAGACAATCTCAATTGATTAATATATACAAGAATAACTATTATTCCTATTTTAACCAACCACCATTTGATTTGATCAAAGAATTTCGATTAATATTTAATCATTCATTCGTGAGTGTAACTCGTTGTTTCGGAACCCTTGAACTTAACTAGTGAAGTACCGCCGTAGGGTAGGTCAGTTCACCAGATACATCTAGAGTTCTTATCCTATCGGAATCCAAACTTGAGATTGACCCAAAATGGACACCATCTGTTGGGGGACGAAAATAAAGCCGTTTCGAGGCATCTTTTGAATCTCACGTTTTCGGACTAACAACATAGATCGCGGGATATATTGTCGTATATCTCTCTCCCACACACTATTTAAAATTTAAGGTTTCCAATCAAAATATCTAATATTTTAATTCACTAGTGTCTATAAGTATATGCGCGACTAAAACATAATTTCTACTTTACAGTAGTATATAATTAGTGATCTTATCAATTTTAATTCACTAATTTCCATTAGTCTCAACTAATTATTTTACTTAAAATTAATTTAATTAAGTTTTATTTAGTGACCTATTTATTTTTCTTTTTAAAATATTGATTCATTAACAAGTTTAAAACTCAACAAATAGATAAAATTTTAATTAAACTATTAAATTAATATAAGCGCGTGATAAATTCCAATGGTACGTGGAATTGTATCCAGAGTGCAGACCACACTACCGTCCATTTGAAATCAGCTATGGAATTTACGACTGGGTTTCCATTCGATATACCAAAGGAAAACATAATGCACTTATAAAGCCCATTAATATTAAAATCTTTGAATTTTCAAGTTTAAACCATCAAACTAATTAATCTTATTAATTTATTTTCATGCATATTATATTCCAATTTAACTCTTTTAATTTCATAAAATCACATTTTATGACTAGAATATCCATGCATCTAAAACATGTTATGACATATATACTGTCCCCAAGGGTTGTGGCTTGGTGGTGTAGGGTCCAGGATCTCACCTTGAGGTTCTGGGTTCGAATCCAGGGGGTGCACTTCTTGTAAGAGTCTGGGACAGCCGGTGGTTTTACCTGCGCCGCGGCCCAAATGGGTGGTTTGGTGGCGGGGATTCCATCGTTTCCAAAAAAAAAAAAAATTTTAAAAAAAATAAAGTCCCCAGGGGTGTGCCTTGGTGGTGTAGGGTCCAGGATCTCACCTTGAGGTTCTGGGTTCGATCCAGGGGGTGCACTTCTTGTAAGAGCCTGGGACAGCCGGTGGTTTTACATGCGCCGCGGCCCAGAATGGGTGGTTTGGTGGCGGGGTTTCCAATCGTTTCCAAAAAAAAAAAAATGTTATGACATATGAAAATGCAAGAGTAGGCACCCTGTAGGGCACATATGTTGGACAATGCTGTTTCGGGATCGCGGCCCGGTCGGGAGTACGGAGTAGCCCACGGGGGAACTAAACCGGAGAAACAACATGGAGTCGCCACCCGGTATGAACCGGAAAATAATTTAAGGCCGCACTCACTCCTCGCAAGGGAAGACCTCAAACCGTTGGGTTCAGAATGGTCCCTTACTTATGCCACTTGTAATGATATGATTTGTGCAATAATCTAACCAAGCCTAAGCAACGTATATTTCCAAGGATAATCTACTCCTAAGTTCGCATGCATAAAATGAATCATCATAACGGCAAATATACGATATCACACAATAATCTCATGAACATGTTGAATCATCAAACACGAAAAATAAATAACAACCTAAACATAAACACAAGGAAAAACCTATTGCGAAAGGAGATAACAAGATCATGCATAGAGGAATAACATACTAATGGCTAAATCATGCTTGAGAAACAAGTAACATCCTAACGACCTAATCATGCTTGATCACAATCTTGCGAACACATCAAATAGATGAATGCGGGAATACAAATGGATGATAACAGTAAAAGTGTCAATAATGGAATGGCATGGTTAATTACATAATGCAAGAGAAATCACCCAAGAAGCAATCATGCATGAAATGTGATGAAAATGACTCAGTTCACTGTATGTGCGTTTGTGTATCGTTTGAAAACGCGTTCGAATGGTAACAGAAGGTTCGCGTTCGTATAGCATTTGAGAACGCGTTCGAACGGGACCAGACTTGATGCATGATAAAACAAAGCAAATACGTGCGCGTTCGAGTAGCGTTAGTAAACGCGTTCAAACGGTAAACAGAAGGTTCGCGTTCGTATAGCGTTCGAGAATGCGTTCGAATGGGACAATACCTGATGCATGATAAAACAAAGAAAACTCATGATGCGCGTTCGAACGGTAAACAGAAGGTTCACATTCGTATAGCGTTCGAGACACGTTCGAACAGGATAAGACCTGATGCATAATAGACGACGCAACACATACATAGATAAACAAATCCACAATGTAGGATCCCGTGTTCCCGATTGAACTCATTCCCATTCAATCGGGTGTACCTCATCCGGCGCGGTAAAACATCATGGTAAAGCTAGTTTTTAGGCATTTTCCCTCGAATAGAGGACCTTGAATCCTCCCTAGTTAGCCCATGCACACAATAATGCAATGCATGCGTAAATAAAGCAACGATATGCAAATGGTAAATGACATAATAAAAGACGCGGTAAAACATCGTGGTAAAGGTAGCCTTCAGGCATTTCCCTCGAATAGAGGACCTTTAATCCACCCTAGTTAGCCCATGCGCATTATGTTACTGTGTATATAAAATAAAGACAACAATCATATAGGACCTCGTATGCTCGATTAAACATATCTCACATTCAATCAAACATACTCCGTCCGGCGCGGCAAAATATTATCGTAAAGGTAGCCTTTTGGACTTTTCTTCCCTCAAATAGAGAACCTTTAGACCAACATACTAAGCCCATGCGCACTACATCATCAATACACAAACAAATAACGTGCAAAAGTAAAGCGAAAATGACTAAATCATGCTTAAACATAAATAACATACTAGCGACTAAATCATGCTCAAACACAAGGTTGGATGAAACGAAATACGTGTGTCTCTCAAGCGGTACGTGGCGTTGTATCCCGAGTACAGACCGCACTACCGTCCATTCGGATTCGGCTATGGAATTTACGTCCGGGTTTCCATCCGATATACCACAAGAGAGACACATACTCCGTTCATCCGAAAATCACATCATGAACCAACCCACAATACTTATGCAAAATAAAGTAAAGAAATAAATAAAAGGAAGGGTGCCCTCAGGTCTAACCTCTTAGGTCGTCTCTCGAAAGTGCGTTATAAACGGCCGTCAGAAGGATTGATGCTCCGCAACTCCTCCGGTTCACTGGTCCACTGCTCTCGTTCATTGCCTCGCTGTTTTGAGTCGTCGTTTCTTCTGTTTGTTCGCTGTTCTTACTGTATTTGGTGTATTAATGGACATTTTTTGTGGTTTAAAGGGGGTTGGGGCTGCTGTTTTACGTGGTTGTTTAAGGGTTTTAAAGTGCAGTTTTGTTCACTGTTTTAGGTGATTTTGGCTACTGTTTTGGGGTATTTGGGTTGCAGTTTTGTTGCGGCAATGGGGGCTGTTTTGGTTTTATGATTTTCGGTGGAGGCTTGCTGTTTTAGGGGTGTGATCTTCGGCTATTGAGAGTGAGGAAGGAGAAGATAATTCTTTGTTGCTTACGGCTTGTGTTATTTATGCTTGGCTTAGGGCTGTGTGTTTTTGAGATTGAGCTAGGAGAGTTTTGGGTGTTAATGCTTTGCAGAATTTTATGTGTTTTGTATGTATGTGCTAGGAGTTCTAAGGTTGGACATGTGTTTCTTTTATAGGTAAAGGCTAGGGTTTCTCTTGTTTAAATAGGAATGTGATCAAGTAATTATGGGGGGAATATCCTAATTAGTGTCTCACAAGGAAAATATCTAGTTAATTGGGGACATGATTTGGCTTGATTGGGAAGGTGATATATTTGATTTTTTTATTTAGGTATGTGAATTATTTAGATTGTGATGTGATTATTATTTATTTAGGAAGGATATTATTTTAATTTGTGACATGTTTTAAATGTTTTAATTATTTTTGGGTGGGTTTTGGTGGGCTAATTGGCTTGGGCGTGAGGCTAGCAAAAAAACCAAAGTACCGACACCGTTCGAACGCCGATTCGAACGCTGCACGAACGCCCGCAATCTGCTTGACGTTCGAACGTGTTCACGAACACAGCACGAACGAAAGCAGTGAACATGTGAATTGAATCTGGTGACATACTTATTCTGAATTTCCCCTTCCGACATTCGTTTCCCGTGACTTCCGTGACTTAAAAGGTAGTGTCTCTAAATGAGACTCATCATATGGACTTACATGCAAAATTCTGTGCCTGCAGTCGCCCCTACTTTGATGGGACTTATGCAGTATGTGACAATGACAATCCTATCAAGTTGTGCAATGTATTTTTACTTACCTGGCTTACCAGCTGCCACCTGACTTGCCTTCTGCTTTGAGCTGAATTGATGATGCAGTGGACCTCGATCCTAGGACGCATCCCAATAACTGCAACAGAAAACCGGGGCCTCAACCCTGGGACGCATCCCAATACCGCTGACAATGTGGGTCACGACTCTGGGACGCATCCCCGAAACTGATGATGCAGTGGAAATCGATCCTGGGACGCTTCCCAATAACTGCAACCGACAACGGGGGCTCGACCCTGGGACGCATCCCAATATCCCTGACAATGTAGGTCACGACCCTGGGACTCATCCCCAAAACTGCTGATGATATGGGTCACGACCCTGGGACTCATCCCCAAAACTGATGTTGATGTGGGCCTCGCCCCCAAACTGATGTTGATGTGGGCCTCGACCCTGGGACTTGTCCCCCAACTGACGCTGACATGAGCCTCGCCCCCAAACTGATGCGGATATGGGCCTCGACCCTGGGACTCATCCCCAACTGATGCTGACATGGGCCTCCTCACCCCAAAACTAATGTTGACATGGGCCTCGCCCCTAAACTGATGTTGATGTGAGGCTCGCCCCCAAACCGATGTTGATGTGGGCCTCGACCCTGAGACTCATCTCCCAACTGATGCTTGATGTGGGCCTCGCCCCCAAACTGATGTGGATGTGGGCCTCGACCCTGGGACTCATCCCCAACTGATGCTGACATGGGTCTCACCCCCAAACTGATATTGATTCCTTCCTGAAACTGATGACACTGTACTGTTGCTGCTTCTGGTTGGCTTGCTTTTCCCGCTTTCTCTCTTTTTCTTCTTTGAAACCTGTTATTACAAAACATAACAAACACAAAAAAATGCAAATATGTTGCGTGTATGCATGCATGCATGAATAAGTTTCCTATCCCGTTGGGTTAGGTCTTCTGTCAATTCCCTTGGTGACTGCTCGGTCTTCTTTCCCTCAGGTAAAATACTGCTTCAATCTATCCACGTTGATCGGCTCGGTGAACTCGTTCCCTTCCAAATCTGACAGTATCACTGCCCCATTTCCCATTACTTTCTGCACTATGTAGGGTCATTCACAGTTAGGTCTGAACTTTCCTCTTGGGTCTGTCATCGACGGCCTCGACTTCTTAAGTACCAAATCACCCTCTCTGATATTAGTAGGACGCACCTTCTTGTTGAATGCTCGGGCTAGTCTCTTCTGATATATCTGCACGTGATGCAAGGACTTCAGCCTCTTTTCATCCAGTAGTGCTAACTTTTCAAATCTCTGTGCGGCCCATTCTTGTTCAAGTTACTCTGTTTCTGCTAATACCCTCAAGGATTGTATCTCAACTTCCACTGACAGTACTGCTTCCATTCCATAGACCAAAGAGTAAGGCGTGGCTTCTGTTGCTATTCTTATTGATGTTCTGTACCCCCACAGGGCATACGGTAGCTTGTTAGCCCAATCTTTGCAGTTCTCTGTCATCTTGGCTAATATCTTCTTTACTGTCTAATTGGCTGCCTCAACTGCCCCATTTGCCTGCGGCCGGTAAGGTGACGACTTGTGATGTCCTATCCCATATCTCTACAACATTGCCTTTGTTTCCCCTTGAAACTGAACTCCGTTATCTGTCACTACATGATGCGACATCCCATATCGACATATGATGTTCCGAGCTATGAACTTCGCCATCTGCTTTGCTGTGACGTTACGAAATGACTCGGTTTCCACCCATTTTGAGAAGTAGTCCACTGCCACTACTATGAACGATGTCCATTCGATGCACTCGGTCGAATCTCCCTGATCATATCAATTCCCCATGCTGAGAAAGGCCATGGCTCTGATAGCCCATGCAACTCTGTGTGTGGCAGATGATTGAAATTATCGGGCGCTTGACAATCATGACAATGTTTTACCATATTTGCACAGTCTGTCTCCATGGTCAACCAGTAGAAACCTTGTCTTACAATCTTGCGAGACAAATTCAACCCATTCATATACAGTCCACATACCCCGGCATGTATTTCTTCCATTGCCTTCTGAGCCTCTTCTTTTCTCAAACACTTCAACTGAATGCCATTTACCTGTCTCTTGTATAATTCTCCTTTCAAAATCACATACTGAGAGGCCAACTTCTGAATGGCTATTCTGTCTTTTCTGCTTGCTCTTTCTGGGAATTCTCTATGTTCCAGATACCTCTGAATTTCATGATACCAAGGTTTACCATCGTCGATCTCCATTTCCAGAACTCTTTCTATCTCATAACGGGTCTGTTTGCTGTTGTCAGTACCAATGGTCTCATCACTAACTTCTCTGGATTTTCCCAAGTCGCTGCAAGTGTAGCTAATGCATCTGCCATCTGATTCTCTTCTCGCGGCAAGTGCTGAAACTTACAATCGGGGATAGCCTGTGCCAACTTTCTGAGGTAAAAAAGGTAAGGTTTCAATCGTTCTTCCTTCAATTCCCATTCTCCCCCTGCATCTGTTGGACTACCAAGATGAATCTCCGTAGACCTCTACGCTCTCAGCCTTCAAGGTTATCAACGCAGTCAATCTAAAAACACATACTTCATACTCGGCCATGTTGTTAGTTACTCCGAACGTCAACCTCTTGGCCATAGGCAAGGTTTCTCCCTCGGGGGTCACTATCATAATACCAATTCTGGCTCCTTTGTAATTCACCGCTCCGTCGAAATATATTTTCCATCATTGAACTGTTATTGCTTGGATCTCTCCATATGGGAATTCAGAGTGGTACTGATCCCCTTCAATAGGTTGCAATGCCAGGAACTCTGCTACGGCTCGCCCCTTGATTACTTTGGAGGTGAGATACTCAATGTTGAACTCTGTCAGCAACACTAACCATCTGCCCAACTTCCCCACTAGCGAAGGCACTGAATGTAGATACTTCAAGGGATTTTCTTTGGCTACCACCTGGATCTTGTAAGACTGGAAGTAATGCCGCAGTTTTCTGGATGCCCATACCACTGCCAAACAGATCTTCTCTACTTCTTGATAGCGGGCTTCGTACAGAAGCATATTCTTACTGAGATAGTAGACTGCATGCTCTACCCCTGTCTCATCTGCTTGTACCATCATTGCCCTCAGTGCTTCTGATTCTATGGCCAAATACAATATCAAGGGTCTGCCCGGTCTCGGAGGTTTCAATACAGGAGGTTTTACCAAATATTCTCTGATCTTGTCGAATGCTACTTGACATTGCTCATTCCATTTCACTGGCTGGTCTTTTCTCAGCAGTTTGAAGATAGGCTCACATACTGATGTCAGTTTAGCGATGAACCGACTAATATACTGAATTTTCCCGAGGAATGCTCTGACTTCCTTCTCTGTCTTCGGTGCTGGCATCTCAATAATTGCTTTGATCTTCTTAGAGTCTACCTCTATTCCTCCCATTCCAACTGTATGTCCCAGCAATTTTCCTGATGTTACCACCCAAACACACATTTCTTGAATTCAACCGCAAGTTGTATTTGTCAACTCTCTGAAGGAACTTCTCCAGTGCTTCTATATGCCCATTTTTGTCTCTGATTTTACCATCATATCATCCACATATACTTCAATCTCTTTGTGCATTAAATCGTGGAATAATGTAGTGGCCATCCATTGATAAGTAGCCCCTATATTCTTGAGCCCAAATGGCATTACCTTGTAACAATAAGTACCCCACTCGGTGACAAATACAGTTTTGTGTCTGTCTTCTTCAGCCATAAGAACCTGATTATACCCTGAAAACCCATCTGTAAATGAATACATGGCAGATAAAGCTGCACTATCAATTAGTACATCAATATGAGGTAAAGGAAAATCATCTTTCGGACAAGCCTTGTTAAGATCTCTGTAATCCACACACATTCTGACTTTCCCGTCTTTCTTCGGCACTGTCACAATATTTGCTAACCATTCAGGATACTTCACCACTTCCAGGAATCCCACATCTATCTATTTATTGACTTCTTCTCTGACTTTCTCGGCCCACTCAGGTCTCATCCGTCGAAGTTTCTGTTTCACCGACTTCATATTTGGATAAGTTGGAATTGTATGCTGGGCGATGCTTCTGTCTACTCTAGGCATGTCCTCATAGGACCAAGCAAACACTTTGGCATATTTGGCCAATATTCATTCTAATTTCTCCCACTCCTTAGAGGTAACCTCACTTACAATTAGAATTTCCTTAGGGCTCTCTGGCGTACCAAGGTTGAATGCATTTGTTCTGGTGGAACTGATATCAAATATACTCAAGTCATGCAAATTGAAAGGGAAAGACTCAGACGAGTAAGTAAAATGATTGTCTTTATTGCTAGCAGATGCAGGAATACATTCAAATAAATCAGAGAGATAAACATCTTCATCCTCCACAGATGCTTCATCTCCCACAGCTGGTTCTTCCTCATTTTCCTCGAGGGCCAGGCCCTCCAACTTCATCAGCTCTTCTTCCCATTTCTCCTCTTCCTTCTTCATAATTTCTGATGCCAGTGACTTCTCACTTATCACCTCCTGAAAGATCTCAAACACGGGTACCACAATCCCATTGACTTCTACCGGTTCAGGTTCTCCCTGATATCTGATTGCCTTCACAAAGCATTCCATCAGCTTCAACACTTTCTTCTTGGCTTTCGGCTTATCCTCATCAGACATGTATCCAAACCCTCTCCGTGTAGTCTGCCCCTTAAAGTTTGGCAATGTCGAACCTTTACCCGGCTCAAACTTTATCTTCTCCATGATCCTAGCCACCTTAGGATCCACCCACTCCTCAAAAGTTTCCGATACCTGGAACCTCGTGAAAGGCTGTATCTCTAAAGTAGCCACATCATTATCTACTTCAGCTCGGATGGTGACAATCTCTCCCCCGTAGGGAAACTTAATAACTTGATGCAGAGTGGAGGGCACGCCCCCAAGCTTGTGGAACCACGGCCTTCCCAATAACAAAGCAAAAGTAGCCGGGATATCTAGTAATGTGAACTCAACCTCATCCTCAATCGGGCCAACCTTGACTACTGCGGAAAAGGTACCCTCAACTCCTCCCTTGCTATCATCATAAGCTTTGATGGTCATATTGGAGGGATCCAGATCCATTTCCTTCATACCCAGCTTCGCCAAAATCTTCAATGGACACACATTGATGGATGAGCCATCATCTACCATCACACAAGATGTCTTCTTGCCCCTCACTTCAGCTCTGATGAATAGAGGTTTATTATGGTTCCTTCCCTCAGCCGGGAGTTCCTCCTCAGAAAAAGGTTTTATCTGCAAAGCTTCATTTTGCACTGATCCGACAAACATCGCGGGCTTGGCATCCTCCGTCACCACTATATTGCTCAAGGCCTCAACCATGGCCCGTCTGTGCTCCTAAGATGAACAAAACAATTCCCAGATGCTAACCTGTGCCCGTGTCTTCCTCAACTGACGTAGCACTGCATCCCCCTCAGCATTCTCCACATCTTCAGACACTTCTCTGCCTTTCGTCAACACTTCTTTACCCTTCTCAACTGTATCACTGTAGAAACGCCCGTTGTGTGTCATTCCTCTTACCACCTCTTCATCACTACTGGAGAAATCTTCCCAGAAATTCTTCCCCTGTTCTGTTTCATCCTCGCTGCTGCTATCCCAAATTCCCAGGCAGAAGGCTTGGTGGTCAAAGGATTTGAGGACAAAGCTTTCGGGTAGGCCAGAGTTTATCATATAGGTTGGTGGTGGGACATATTGGTAATTGTTGGACAAAATGACCCTTAGCGTCACTATTTGCACAGATCATTGTGTTGTTGTAGCAAATTAACTATGTGACAAGGAAATTGCACTCTCATCATTTGTGATTAGATCACCTTAGATATATAAATGAAGAGAGGTCCCTATGATTAGTTCCTGGACTGAGAATGATATGAGACAGTATCAGTCCCCGAAGGATTAATCATTAAATATCCCTAGCCGGAGTATTATCGAGACTGGACATCGATAATGCGGAATAGGCTAGTATTGCACTTGTGTGCGTTGTGAGGGCACAAAGACATAGTTCTCATATATATAAGTATTGGATACTTATGCAAGTGCGATAGGAGGTCGTGTTTCACCGATGGTACGGGAAACAGCTTCGCTCTGGATAGACCCTTCGGAATCCCATTGGTATTATGACTATGTGTCTATGGGAGGCCGAAATCAAGGTAGGTGTGTATAGTCTTAACCTGAGACTTACATCGCTAATACTTACGATAATCGATAGACTTTGGTCTTGGTGGTACAGGCTTTAACCGGTTCTGCGTACACCACTTCTGGGTTTATCAGAGAGTCGTAGTGTATTGGGTGTGATGTCAAGACGGAAGTATCACTCCAGTCATAGTGGAGATGATGTCACGCAGGATACGGTATTAGTGCTCTTAAGTGCTGCGCGGCCATCGGGATATTATGACAAGGTCATGTAAATCCGATTATAGAGACTAGTTACCAGACATCTGACATGTGCTTCGTACGGGGCAGACACTTATCCAGCCCCAGGCCTAGCACGTGACTATCCGATACTGGGCCGATACGCACAATACAATAGTATACTACGCTTGATAGAGATCTTAATATTCTTAATGGATATGTCCGGAGAATTGGGTAGACTTGGTGCTTTGCTAGGAGTCGACCTTGTCTAGTAAATCGGTAAAACGTAGTACTTGGTACGTACGTGATTCGGATACTCCGACGGCCGTATTTACTGCCAACTTATCCGGAGATCTCATGGGTCGCTTCCCGATAATCCACCGATGACGCACAACTCGCACTCTTAAATAATCTGGGATTATATAGTAGAGAGAGAAAATTAATCTAGGATTAATTACGGAGATATTTTATCTAGGATAAAATATCATCTAGAGAGAGATAACGATTAATTTGGAATTAATCGATTAAATTAATATATTCGATATATTAAACGAAATTAGATTTCGACGCAGAATTAAAATTAGATTTTAATTCGGGCGAACGAATTAATTTAGAATTAATTCGTTAGCGACGTGAATAGTGAATTCGCTAGGCGTAATCATCTAATTACGACGCGACGGAAAAATCGTTAATTTGGAATTAGCGAACCCGAGCCGAGTGTGATTGCGAGCGCATTCGTATTTCGAATTCGAGTGCGGCATCGCAAGTCGCATCAAGCGTCAAATCATTCGTCACATCAAACGTCAAATCAAATGTCACTTTGAGTGATGTGATTGATTGATGTGATTGATTGATTGAAAGACATGTCACTTTATTAAAGTTAATATGACTTAAAGTTGATGTGAATAGTGAAAGCTAGTGGAGGGAAAACTTTTGGTTTTTGGCTCCAAAATTCATTTAATTTATTAAATGAAATTAAATGGAAATTGATTATTATTTTGGAAAATATATAATCAAAAAGGCTTTACACTTTATGGAACATGTCAACACATTTCTATATCTCCATTTCTTTCTCTTCTCTCACGCCCAAAGTGAGATATACTCACTGGTTTTGGAAGCATTTTGGCGTGAACAAAGGGAAGCAAGAGTTGCGTTTTCATGGTGATAACCGCAAGTGCTAGCACACTACGAGTCTTGCGAAGGTGGTAGGGAGGTTCACCCATGAGCCGGGATCCGTCGGACGAGGCTTGGAGCTCCGTTTTCTCAACTCAAATTTCTGTTTTGCAAGGCAGTGGACTGCTGCAGTTCACGCATGAGGCAGTGAGCATTTTGGGCTTCATTCGTCTCCAAATCGACTCAACCGATCGATGTGAGTATTCCGCTACCTCCGTTGATGTATTCACTCATTGTTTTCATTGCTTGTTTGATCTTGGGACCTAGATAATAACCAACAAATGGCATCAAGAGCCTAGGTTCAAGCATGAAACTTTTAGGGTTAAAATTTGGGTAAACTTGTTTTGAGCATGATTTGAATGAATTGAGTGTTTGAGTATGCTTATAACATGTTTAATTAGGATTGATTGGATCAATTTAATGAAATAATGATTGGATCAATTTTCCCCAAATTGATGGAGCTTGGCCGAATGGTATAAGGCATTTGGAAATTGGAATTTTTGATTTTGATTCATTGGATGAGTTAGAATCATTTAGGATGATGTTAATTTGAAATAATTGGATTGGATTTTAAATTGAACAAAATCCCTAATTTGCTTTGTTGGCCGAATTCAATTATTGCCCTAATGTCTTGGTGATTTTGATTTTGTGACATTGGATGTGTATGAAATCAAAGTGGATGGTGATTTAATGTCGATTGTGGGTTCGATTGGATTGAAACCGAATCGGACACAAAATCCCTCCTTGGCGAGAGCATTAGAAGCATGTAAATGGGTTTGATTTTTCATTTTGTGTGTTGGACATATAATAATGAATTGAGTATGATTAATTGGACTAATTTAGTGTTTTGGAAATGTTGATTTAGTTGATTAATCATATATAATGCACTTAGGTAATAAATTGCTAAATTGGATTTATGTAATTTAATTATTTGAGGCCTTAAATTGGATTTGGGCTTCTAATGTTGTATTTGGGCCTATTGGGCTTGATTTTATCAAGTTGGGGTTAGGCCAAATGGATTGGATCCAATTGGGCCCAAAACCTTAACCATAAAGCCCAAATGCAACTAATGAACTTTAAAGTTCAATTGGGTCTAATGGGCCAAGATTGATTTATGGGCTTATGGGGTAAATCCCGGATTGGACTTTGGTTATCGGTTTGACCCGAGTTGACCAAAAGTCCACTCCTTAAGAAATCAATTAAAAGCCCATTGGACCTTAATTGAATTGACGTTGGACGTTAATCGGTCTTTGAGACGCGTTACGATTAAATTTGGAATTTAAATCGTAAAAGGTTTATTAATAAAGTGTAATATTTAATTTGGAATTGAATATTGAATTAGTATTAAATGCATGTTAAATTAGATTTAATGATGTAGTTTAATTTAATTCAAGAATTCGTACTTTGAGTACTTATTCGCAAAAACGAGTTTGACTCGAACAAAATCAAATCGTTGTTTGAACATTGGATGATCACTTAATTATCAGATTAATTAATTTGATTAGATTGATTGATAGCATGCTTATGTGTGTGAATACGTGGTTGTGTTGAAAGAATAATGTATATCAGATGGATATTAGATGGGTGGGGCAATTTTAGAAATTGTTGTAATAAATTCGATTTATTAAATTGGACCTGCGTGTCCAGCCTTATCACCTTCATTCTCTTTGTATTCTCTTCTCACCTATTCCCCTCTATGTATGAGGTTTCTTTAGAAGTGTAGTGTAACGGGTAGAAGTAATACAAGTGCTAGCTTGAGTGAGAAGGGAGAGATTTGATCTAGGATCATGTGTAAAGTATCCATCCGCATATCATTATTATTTATTTTCATACTCGCTTTATTATGTATTTAGAATGCATGTTTAAGGTGTGTATGATGATGAGACCTTAACAAAGATAATTAAATTGGTAGCCAATTTGCACGCGAAAAACCCTCGTTAAATATCAAGCGTTTATTTTCCTTCCATTGAGTGATTCTTACTCAAGATCCGAGATTGGCAGGGGTTGTTGGCCAAAGTCAAGCCCTTGTCCGTCAAAGATGTGTTTTAATCACGAGGCTTTGTTCCATATCGGTGTCGTGTCCAAGTTGTGGTTTGTTGGCCAAAGTCAAGACCACTTCTTGTGCATTGACATTGATTATGAAGCTTCCATGTCAATGGGTCCGCGCTTGACTGGGATCACTAGGTTTGTTGTGCCAAAGCCAAGGCCTAGTTGATTCAGAGGAAAAAGGTTAGGGTATACATTCGATGTATAGGCATATATAAGATATATGTTTGGGACTTGGATGTCCACCTACTGGATCTAGGAGTTGGATGAGATCCAATTGATCTTCGAGATCTACCTAGTTAATTATCATACAATTTGTTGGCCAAAGTCAAGATTGTGTGATATTTAACGGGATCCTAGCCCACTAGGAAACACGGTTTCCCGAGTACTCGACAGAGGGTTAGAGGCTCGACGAAAAATAGTGGGAGGCAAGTATTGAATTTGCAACATTCGTTCGAATACTCGCTAAACGCGCTCATCTATATTTTTACTCGTCATATTAATCAAAAGTATTAGTTGGACTAATATTTTATGTTGTTTTAAAAATATATATAGTTGGACTATATACAAACTCATTCAATTATAGTTGATTTATAATGGATTATAGTAATCAATATAATTGAATTAAAATGATAGTTGATTTTATAATTAGATTATAGTAATCAATATTAAAATTATAGTTGATTAAATAATTGGATTATTGTAATCATTATAATAAATAGTACCTTATTAAATTGATTAAATAGTTGGACTATTGAAATCAAGAAAGAATTGAAAGTTGAATGTTTAAAATATATAATCCTTGGATTAAATGTTTTAAATGATTTAATTTTCATTGGGAATTAATAATATGTTACTTTATTGGATAAAATAACTTGTTATATCTAGGCCATAATTAAGCAAATAAGTAGAGCATAAAATCTTGGAAGATTTATGTGATGATGACTTTAGTGCTTAATTAATATACTTATCATAAATCTATCTTTAGATTTAAAAGTATTAAATTGTAATTAATAATTCTTAGAGAATTGATTTGACTATTCTAGAGGTGAAAAGTCAAAGTTTACAATTGGGCGTGTTGCACAAGGTGCACATCGTTTCGATATTCCGAAACCCAAGGCTTGGCCAAAGGTTTGTGAAATATTGAAAAGATAATTGACATATCCCAAAGTGACTACCATTTGGATATGGCAGACACGAAGGAATTAAAGAAAGGGCGAGGCTCTGACTTTAAAAATATTTGTCAAAGTTATGTTCACTACTGGTATTGAAATTGGATTTTAAATACTTAGTGTGGTACATAATATATATGTATTGATGTTCAGAATCCGCTATGAGCTGGATACTGACTTCAAGCCGAGATTTCTCTGCGAATCGGAAACGGGACGAAAGTCGCTGTTTCGACCGTAGATACCTAAGTTTAGGAACTACCCTTTGGGTATGTACTTAAATTAGGAACTGTTATAATGTAACTAGTTTGACTAGAGATTATATCTCTATATCAGTGTTTAATCCGTTGCGGATAAAACTTTTATATTTTAGAACTCTAAGTGTTTCATTATATAAGATGATACTGAGATAAATACATTAGATGTAAATAACAGAATTTATATTTTGAATATAATAAAATCTCAAACATATAAAAAATGACAAATAAATAGCTCAAATTGATTTGATCAATAGAGACTTATTTGTGGCATTGTTGTCTAGGACACAATTAAACGAGACTCGTATATCCACACTTTTGAAGAGTGGGTACTAGGACTTATTTTGACTATTCAAATAAGGTCTGCGAATCTAGTTTATTAGGTAAAGTACCTAAAATACTATTTACTTGGTAATAGTAAAAAGGGCCACCGATCTGTTAGCCCTATTCATGGTGAAGTAAGTGGGCCCATATCTAGCTAGACTAGATGTGAACATGAATATTTCGTGACCTGACGATGTAGCATCACGTTATGGTTATGTGTTTCTTTTGAAGAACACAAATCGGAAACTTTAGAGTTTCGACACGAAATAGAAAAATAGATCGGCTATAGTATTATTCCGCCACGGTAAGACCGTAATGGAAAATACTTAAGCAGTAAGTTTCATACGTACATGAAAGAGTACGGTATTCTTTCAAATGAGGACTCCTCCGAGACACGTCAGTTAGACGGTGTGTCCGAACTAAAACCCAAATTGTTGGACATGATAAGGTTTATCACGAGTCGCTCTGAGATACTGTTTCCTTCAATTGGATATGTATTAACAGTGCAAAACTTATTTAGAATAAGGTTCCATATAAATCTGTTTGACAGATGTCATATAGGATATGAACAGGAAGAAACGGGGTTTCTCATTCTAATAATTTGGGTATGCCAGGCATAACGTTTGGATG
This sequence comes from Zanthoxylum bungeanum, assembly GCA_019454045.1. Taxonomy (NCBI): domain Eukaryota; kingdom Viridiplantae; phylum Streptophyta; class Magnoliopsida; order Sapindales; family Rutaceae; genus Zanthoxylum; species Zanthoxylum bungeanum. Next base: position 141,505 of record SKCR01003760.1, on the reverse strand, counting down.
ATACCAAACTAAAAGACCCAAATTGGATAAGTGCCAATATAGGTTATCCTAAGGGAAACCATAAGTATAGTACTTATAAATCTCACATGAGAACAATATGATTGTTGCTCACCATGCGGTTTTCCTGAGAGGAATACCGATATGCACTGGTCAGTGGGAGGATAGTGATACTCGATGAAATCGGAGTAATACTGTTCAAGGCACGAAGTCCTTAATGGAACACAAACAGTTCATCAATAATGAATCTGTACCATTAATCTTCGAATACACAAGAACTGAGTAGATCGGATAGAGTCAGAAAACAACCTAGGGTATGGGTTTCTGATCTAACCTCATAAAGATGTCAATCTTATGAAGTATATCCAACCGACTACGTTTTGAGGAAGTGATACGAAGTATCAACTCCCTGTTATGGCAAAGTTCCATGAATCCAAAATGGATTCCATGTATAACAACTATTTTGGATACTAGTTGTTGTACCACAAGGCATTGTGCCTATTGGTACATTAAACGTCTTCAAGGAAGACATACATGGAAGGCAACATACCAACGTACAAAGCTGGGCTTTAGACGGAAAAAGGTATCGTTATCAACATTGTGTTAATAATGGTTCAACCTTTTACCTGTTGCCATGGTAAATCCATTTTGAAAATGCTTGTTGATAACTGCGTATTTCATTTATGAAATGTGTCAGATGCAGATCAAAATCGCTTTCCTGAAAAGGAAACATTTTGGAGGATGTTCACAACATCCTGACGATTTTGTATAACCAATAAACGAGGTTTGCGGGTTATTCGATCCATGTTTGGATTAATGCAAGCATAAGGTTCTTGGAACTGTCGTTTTGAAATAATCATAATGGTTTATGATTTGAATTAAAATGAAATAATTCTTGTGTATATAAGGAGGTTAGTGGGAGAGGGCACTGACAATGAAATTCCCATATAGCAATTGGTGAAAGCTTGGCTTTCATAGATATTCTTTCAATAGAAATTCTTCGTAGAATTCTGGGGAGTAACAACCTTTATTCAAGGAATAAAGATCTACTGGGATAGATTTGGAGTTTGTTAACACTCTCTGGGAAATTGTACATTTAAAATGTACTTGTATTGGTGTCTCATACGCTTCGAGCATATTGAGTCACAATCGGGTCAATCCAAGTGATAGTCACTGGATTGAAGTTAAGAACATCTGTTAGTATCTTAGAGAACTAAAGATGTTGTCTTAAACTATGGAGAAGGAGAACTTGAAGTGACTGGGATCACTGCTGCAAGTTTCCAAACAATTAAATACTACGGTACTATAAAGTTTGAATACGGGACAGTGAGCTGGAATATTCCGAGCAAGATAACTGTTGCCGAATAAACAACAAATGCGGATTATTGCTGCAGCTGAGGCAGCAATAGAAGCCATTTGGATCGAAAATAAATCTAATTAGATTAGATATAGTTCTTTTAGCAGCTGAGCTAGGCGTCAGCACAGGCTAATGAATAAAGGTCTCATCGACGATCCAGATATATACTTCTATATCATCTGATTCGTTCGGATCATACATCGTGGCGATGTGATGATCGTATAAATCGCGTCAGACGATAATTAGAAAATCCGCTGACGACAACCTTTCCTCAGCAATTTGAGCGAACCGTACATAGTTCGGGTGTGGGACACTTGAGTGACTGGCTATGTGCCAAGTGGGGAGAGTTGGACAAAATGACCCATAGCGTCACTATTTGCACAGATCATTGTGTTGTTGTAGCAAATTAACTATGTGACAAGGAAATTGCACTCTCATCATTTGTGATTAGATCACCTTAGATATATAAATGAAGAGAGGTCCCTATGATTAGTTCCTGGACTGAGAATGATATGAGACAGTATCAGTCCCCGAAGGATTAATCATTAAATATCCTTAGCCGGAGTATTATCGAGACTGGACATCGATAATGCGGAATAGGCTAGTATTGCACTTGTGTGCGTTGTGAGGGCACAACGGCATAGTTCTCATATATATAAGTATTGGATACTTATGCAAGTGCGATAAGAGGTCGTGTTTCACCGATGGTACGGGAACACAGCTTCGTTCTGGATAGACCCTTCGGAATCCCATTGGTATTATGACTATGTGTCTATGGGAGGCCGAAATCAAGGTAGGTGTGTATAGTCTTAACCTGAGACTTACATCGCTAATACTTACGATAATCGATAGACTTTGGTCTTGGTGGTACAGGCTTTAACCGGTTCTGCGTACACCACTTCTGGGTTTATCAGAGAGTCGTAGTGTATTGGGTGTGATGTCAAGACGGAAGTATCACTCCAGTCATAGTGGAGATGATGTCACGCAGGATACGGTATTAGTGCTCTTAAGTGCTGCGCGGCCATCGGGATATTATGACAAGGTCATGTATATCCGATTATAGAGACTGGTTACCAGACATCCGACATGTGCTTCGTACGGGGCAGACACTTATCCAGCCCCAGGCCTAGCACGTGACTATCCGATACTGGGCCGATAGCACAATACAATCGTATACTACGCTTGATACAGATCTTAATATTCTTAATGGATATGTCCGGAGAATTGGGTAGACTTGGTGCTTTGCTAGGAGTCGACCTTGTCTAGTAAATCGGTAAAACGTAGTACTTGGTACGTACGTGATTCGGATACTCCGACGGCCGTATTTACTACCAACTTATCCGGAGATCTCATGGGTCGCTTCCCGATAATCCACCGATGACGCACAACTCGCACTCTTAAATAATCTGGGATTATATAGTAGAGAGAGAAAATTAATCTAGGATTAATTACGGAGATATTTTATCTAGGATAAAATATCGTCTAGAGAGAGATAACGATTAATTTGGAATTAATCGATAAATTAATATATTCGATATATTAAACGAAATTAGATTTCGACGCAGAATTAAAATTAGATTTTAATTCGGGCGAACGAATTAATTTAGAATTAATTCGTTAGCGACGTGAATAGTGAATTCGCTAGGCGTAATCATCTAATTACGACGCGACGGAAAAATCTTAATTTGGAATTAGCGAACCCGAGCCCGAGTGTGATTGCGAGCGCATTCGTATTTCGAATTCGAGTGCGGCATCGCAAGTCGCATCAAGCGTCAAATCATTCGTCACATCAAACGTCAAATCAAATGTCACTTTGAGTGATGTGATTGATTGATGTGATTGATTGATTGAAAGACATGTCACTTTATTAAAGTTGATATGACTTAAAGTTGATGTGAATAGTGAAAGCTAGTGGAGGGAAAACTTTTGGTTTTTGGCTCCAAAATTCATTTAATTTATTAAATGAAATTAAATGGAAATTGATTATTATTTTGGAAAATATATAATCAAAAGGCTTTACACTTTATGGAACATGTCAACACATTTCTATATCTCCATTTCTTTCTCTTCTCTCACGCCCAAAGTGAGATACTCACTGGTTTGGAAGCATTTTGGCGTGAACAAAGGGAAGCAAGAGTTGCGTTTTCATGGTGATAACCGCAAGTGCTAGCACACTACGAGTCTTGCGAAGGTGGTAGGGAGGTTCACCCATGAGCCGGGATCCGTCGGACGAGGCTTGGAGCTCCGTTTTCTCACTCAAATTTCTGTTTTGCAGGCAGTGGACTGCTGCAGTCACGCATGAGGCAGTGAGCATTTTGGGCTTCATTCGTCTCCAAATCGACTCAACCGATCGATGTGAGTATTCCGCTACCTCTGTTGATGTATCACTCATTGTTTTCATTGCTTGTTTGATCTTGGGACCTAGATAATAACCAACAGTAATTTGGCAGGGGGGTTTTTTTGTGTGTGTTAGGCTGTTCTGTTTCTGGGTCGGGTATCTTTTTGGAGTCTATAAGGTCATGGATTTCATGGCGAAGGCGGGCATAATTGTCAGTGTCATGGCCCTTCTGTTGATGGAAATGACAATAATAGTTCAGGTTGAGATGTGGTGGTGGAGGGTGTGGAAGTGGTTTGGTTTCTAAGGGTTTCAGAAGTCCCTGTCTCTTTAATTTCTCCAATACCTTAGACAAGGGTCTACCCAGGTCGGAGAAACGTCGATTCCGGATAGCAGTAATCTCAGCAGAAATAGGTTTGGCTCCTGATGTTCCTCCAATGGGCCTCATGTTCAGGCTACAGAACTTTCTGTTCTCAGCTTCTTCTTCTTCAATATCCATGACAGTCTCCCTCAACTGTCGAAAATCATAATCATGGAGGTCATCCTCCTCAACTTGCCATAGATCGAGGGTTTAGTACCCTTGATAATCATTTTTATCTGGTCATTTTCTGAGGGCCGCGTCTGCATTTTCAAAAGCTGGCTCCTCCAACGGTCTACATATTCCTTGAAGCTTTCTTCTGGCTTCTGTTTGGTGTTTTCTAAGTCCCGGAGTGACAAGTCGATCTCCAGATCTGTAACATACTATTTCAAAAAAGCCTCTGCCAATTTCCTCCAATCCTCATTGATCTTCCTCTCCAGGTTGTGATACCATACCACAAGTGCCCCATCGAGTGACATCCTAAACATTTTCTGAACCTGACGCTTGGATAAACCCACTAAACTCATAACTGAAACATAGTAACGGAGATGGACCCTCGGATCCCCATTTCCATTGAACCTGGCCATATCTGGCATCTTGAATTGAGCTGGGAACTGTTCTTCAAAGGTCATTGCCTCATAATCTAGCAGGTCTTCATGTTTTCCCCTCATCTTACGGGTAACCGACTCTACCTGATCTCGGAGTTTCTACAGTTTAGCTTGAGACCCTGCCACTTTCCCCACAGCATATTCAGCCATATCATCATCAAAACCCGGAATATCATCATTCAATCTAGTCGGAGGGTCTTCACACCTCTCATTCTCAGAGTTTCCCCCAGCACGGGGCACAACCATATTGGCCATAGCAGCAGTCAAGGCTTGCAACTGTTCAGTAACCTTGGTGAGATTGGTTTCCAACTGATCCATATGGGATGTTTCATTCTCTAATTCGCTCATGTTTGCTATCGGTCTTTTAACAAGTCTTCCCGTTTCCCTAACCCAACGGATATCTATGATGGCTCTTAAGACACAAGAGAGATAACATGATGTGTGTATGCATGAGATACATGAGATACGTGCGATATGTGGAACATATAATTCGGCCCATTGTCATTTTAAATCTTCAATTATATTATTGCAAGGTGCAAACTTGTCCCAGTTGAAAAGGCCCAACTGGCTTACACCTTTGCGACAACATGGTTAAACAACTTCAAATGATAAGGGGCCTAAACACAGGATAGCCATCAGTATTTTAGAAACTTTTGGCCCAATTGTCATAGGATACGAACTCGTCCCAGTTTAAATAGCCCAACAAGTTCGCATTTCTTACAAGAAGTCCAACTGCATCCAAATGAGGACGATCCCCAAATACAAGCATAAAGAGATAATTCAAGCATAAAGCAATAATTTCTATAGAGTGGCCCATCGATATTTCAGAAGCTTTTGGCCCAATTGTCATAGGATACGAACTCGTCCCAGTTTAAATGGCCCAACAAGTTCGCATTTCTGACAAGAAGCCCAACTGCATCCAAATGAGGATGGTCCACAAGCACAAGGAAATAGTTACTATAGGTCATACAACTCCGATCTACGTGTGGGTTTGTGGGAGTGTGAACAAAGACTCTCGCTGGCGAAGGATTGCCCACAACTAGGTCTCCCCACTCAAGGGTTCGAGTAACCAAGTGAGCGCACCTTTTTTGTACCTTACAGTACGTGCCAACGAGTTATGGTGCGTGACTGACTGTCAAATGGATTTCCCGTTGTAGATTCCCCAGAGGGAGGGCGAAGCGAACTCTCTTAAAAACCCAAGCCTCTTAGGCTCTTATCGCTTGGTGACAAGAATAAACAACGAGTCCTCCAAATTAGTCCATCACGGTAGGCTACAAATACATGATTATCTAGGTGCATTCGCAGCTTTTCCTTATAGAAAGGTAGTGAATGAGGGAAGACACCAAACCATTACCTAGCCTTAAAAATGCCTTTGATTAAACCCATTTCAACCCACGGTAAACATGGTTAATTAAAGCACAAATTACAATCATTACAAAGCATTATTTCGGGGCCAATTCTCTATCCCCAGTGAAGTCGCCAGACTGTAGGGCACAGATGTTGGACGACGTTGTTCCGGGCTCGCGGCCCGATCGGGAGTACAGAGTAGCCCACGGGGGAACTAAACCGGAGAAATAACATGGAGTAGCCACCCGGTGTGAACCGGGAAAATGATTTAAGGCCGCACTCACCCCTCGCAAGGGAAGACCTCAAACCGTTGGGTTCAGAATGGTCTCTTACTTATGCCACTTGTAATGATATGATTTGTGCAATAATCTAACCAAGCCTAAGCAACGTATATTTCCAAGGATAATCTACTCCTAAGTTCACATGCATAAAATGAATCATCATAACGGCAAACATACGATATCACACAATAATCTCAAGAACATGTTGAATCATCAAACACGAAAAATAAATAACAACCTAAACATAAACATAAGGAAACACCTATTGCGAAATGAGATAACAAGATCATGCATAGAGGAATAACATACTAATGGCTAAATCATGCTTGAGAAACAAGTAACATCCTAACGACCTAATCATGCTTGAACACAATCTTGCGAACACATCAAATAGATGAATGCGGGAATACAAATGGATGATAACAACAAAAGTGTCAATAATGGAATGGCATGGTTAATTACATAATGCAAGAGAAATCACCCAAGAAGCAATCATGCATGAAATGTGATGAAAATGACTCAGTTCAATGTTTGTGCATTCGTGTAGCGTTTGAAAATGCGTTCGAATGGTAAACAGAAGGTTCGCGTTCGTATAACATTTGAGAACGCGTTCGAATAGGACCAGACCTGATGCATGATAAAACAAAGCAAATACGTGCGCGTTCGAGTAACGTTAGTAAACGCGTTCGAACGATAAACAGAAGGTTCGCGTTAGTATATCGTTCGAGAACGCATTCGAACGGGACAAGACCTGATGCATGATAAAACAAAGAAAACTCATGCGCGTTCGAGTAGCGTTCGTAAATGCTTTCGAACGGTAAATAGAAGGTTCGCGTTCGTATAGCGTTCGAGAATGCATTCGAACGGGACAAGACCTGATGCATAATAAACGACACAACACATATATAGATAAGCAAATCCACAATGTAGGACCTCGTGTGCCCGATTGAACTCATTCACATTCAATCGGGTGTACCTCGTCCGGCGCGGCAAAACATCGTGGTAAAGGTAGCCTTTAGGCATTTTCCCTCGAATAGAGGACCTTGAATCCACCATAGTTAACCCATGCGCACAAGAATGCAATGCATGCGTAAATAAAGCAACGATATGCAAAGGGTAAATGACATAATAAAAGGTGCGGCAAAACATCGTGGTAAAGGTAGCCTTCAGGCATTTCCCTGGAATAGAGGACCTTTAATCCACCATAGTTAGCCCTTGCGTATTATGTTACCGTGCATATAAAATAAAGACAACAATCATATAGGACCTCGTATGCTCGATTAAACATATCTCACATTCAATCAAACATACTCCGTCCGACGCGACAAAGTATTGTTGTAAAGGTAACCTTTTGGACTTTTCTTCCCTCAAATAGAGAATCTTTAGACCAACATACTAAGCCCATGCGCACTACATCATCAATACACAAACAAATAACGTGCAGAAAGTAAAGCAAAAATGACTAAATCATGCTTAAACATAAATAACATACTAGCGACTAAATCATGCTCAAACACAAGGTTGGATAAAACGAAATATGTGTGTCTCTCAAGCGGTACGTGGCGTTGTATCTCGAGTACAGACCGCACTACCGTCCATTCAGATTCGGCTACAGAATTTATGTCCGGGTTTCCATCCGATATACCACAAGAGAGAACACATATTCCGTTCATCCGGAAATCACATCATGTACCAACCTACAATACTTATGCAAAATAAAGTAAAGAAATAAATAAAAGGAAGGGTGCCCTCAGGTCTAACCTCTTAGGTCGTCTCTCGAAAGTGCGTTATACGGCCGTCGGAAGGATTGATGCTCCGCAACTCCTCCGGTTCACTGGTCCACTGCTTTCGTTCGTTGCCTCGCTGTTTTGAGTCGTCGTTTCCTCTGTTTGTTCGCTATTCTTACTGTATTTGGTGTATTAATGGATTGTTTTTGCGGTTTAAATGGGGTTGGGGCTGCTGTTTTACGTGGTTGTTTAAGGGTTTTAAAGTGCAGTTTTTGTTCACTGTTTTAGGTGATTTTGGCTAATGTTTTGGGGTATTTGGGCTGCAGTTTTGTTGCGGCAATGGGGGCTGTTTTGGTTTTATGATTTTCGGTGGAGGCTTGTTGTTTTAGGGGTGTGATCTTCGGCTATTGAGAGTGAGGAATGAGAAGAGAATTCTTTGTTGCTTACGGCTTGTGTTATTTATGCTTGGCTTAGGGCTGTGTGTTTTTGAGATTGAGCTAGGAGAGTTTTGGGTGTTAATGCTTTGCAGAATTTTCTGTATTTTGTATGTATGTGCTAGGGGTTCTAAGGTTGGACATGTGTTTCTTTTATAGGCAAAGGCTAGGGTTTCTCTTGTTTGAATAAGAATGAGATCAAGTAATTATGGGGGGAATATCCTAATTAGTGTCTCACAAGGAAAATATCTAGTTAATTGGGGACATGATTTGGCTTGATTGGGAAGGTGATATATTTGATTTGTTTATTTAGGTATGTGAATTATTTAGATTGAGATGTGATTTATTTAATTTAGGAAGGATATTATTTTAATTTGTGACATGTTTTAAATGTTTTAATTATTTTTGGGTGGGTTTTGGTGGGCTAATTAGGCTTGGGCGTGAGGCTAGCAACAAAACCAGAAGTACCGACACCGTTCGAACGCCGATTCAAACGCTGCACGAACACCCGCAATCTGCTTGACGTTCGAACGTGTTCACGAACGCAGCACGAACGAAAGCAGTGAACATGTGAATTGAATCCGATGACATACTTATTCTGAATTTCCCCTTCCGACATTCGTTTCCCGTGACTTCCGTGACTTAAAAGGTAGTGTCTCCAAAAGAGACTCATCATAGGGACTTACATGCAAAATGCAGTGCCTACACACCCTAAGCTATATGATATGATGTTCAAACATTTTGAAATAAACATACATATAACATAAAATAAAATAGCATTGACCAGACTCTTATTTTTTATATATTAATTTAATTAGTACAAAATATTCCAAGACATCCATTGATCTTCAAATCTCGCTCCATGGAGTGGTGTTAATTCCTTTGCAGCATTAGCTCTCCAAATTACATAGAATGTTACAACTTGAAAATTGTTTACATAGCAAAATAAAATTTACAACACTTGTAAAAATGACATTATGTCCTTACATTCCCAAAAGCAAAAACAACATAAAAATAAGAGCCGAAAAAGTTTACGATCAATACAAACAATTTATCACATGAATCTAAAATAAATATTCATCACATGAACATTAAAATGTGCCTACTCATCACAACATGCATATAAGAAATTATATCTCATATAAATAATTAAAAATAGAAAATTTTAATAAAAAAGAGAAGGGTTAATAATACTTTAAACCTCGCATTTGATGCCAATTGTAGGAACCGATTTCCTAGAGCAGCGGAAACGCCTTAGGCACCCAGATCGAAGATGAAATTGTTTCTGCCATTCTCATCCTTTGGCCGAATCTGACCAGCCCTGGAGTAATGTTTGGATACAGTTTTTTTTTTTTTTTTTTAATCAATTTTAGCCCTGGAACAGTCCCCGAACAACAACTCATATATGATCCGTTTTTCACCCAAAACGCGCGCACAACTCACTATTTTTTGTACTGGCTGGTCGCTGTTTTTCTGTCACTGTTTTGGATGATTAAATCAATTCAAATCTGCCCCAAAACATCCACAAAATGTCCCTTTTATGTTCTCTATTTTTTCTAGACAAAAATAAACAAACCGAGCCTCGAAAACACCTAAGGTGAGGCGGCAGTGAGCAGTTTTTCTGCTCACTGTCATGTATTGTAAAAGACAAGAAGATGATGATGACTTTGATTCGACCCCAAATAGCCTTCCGTGCTATGTTTCGCAACCAACAGAAACTAGTGTGGGCTAGACTCACAAGAATAAAATCCCTAAACACTTTAGAAATTGAATTAGGATATGCCACACACTCAATTTTTTTTTTTTTTTTTTTGTAACTAATTTTCTTATTCTTCAATTTTTGAGAGAAAACTTTGAACAAGAAGGTGGCTAGGGTTTGAAAATATGAATTTTAGTACAAAGATAACACATTTATCCTTTTATACTTATGTTTTATTTTACAAAATAAAATAAAAAAACCCTTCCCCTCCTATACATCATAATTTAGGCCAGCCTTAAAAATTTGAAAAAAAAATTATAACATCAAATTTTCTTAATTGTCATCTTAATGATAATATTAAATTGCCAAGTAAAAAGTTGTAATATCCAATTTGGTAATAATGTATTTTAAAAAAAATATTTTTATATTAATTTATCAAAATAATATAATATTTATAACCTTTTAAATATATTAAATGATTATCTGATAATCATTTATTTAATGAAAAACTTTATATTAAACATAATACAAAGTTACATGTGATAAAATATATTATTAATCCCATTAGTATATAATTAGACTATCCAATTATATTTAATTTGCTACATTATATCGAGCTAGCACGAGGATCAAATGGACCTACGGTTCTGAGCTCCAGTAATCCCGAAATATTAATTAAACTCTCAATTAAAAATTACGAATTATTAACTTCAGGTTATTCCACTAAAAACCAGAAGCTGCACTCTCGTTGTCGTAGATAGATAATATAAGCTGAACTACGACGATGTCCATTGATATAGTCATTACATACAGATTTACCATTCACGAGTATCTTATAATTAGAGCCAGATCATAATGTCTGTTATACCCCTCTAATTATTTTTACCTTAAGTACCATTGATTCTCTAATGAACGATTTATCCATAACCATTATGAATTTTGATTTTTCTATTTGCAATAGAAAGTCTTGAGCGCTCAAATCATTCAAGTATCGAATCAACCCTTAAAGAAGATACTCCTCTACTTCTCGCAAAAAAAGAGTGAACTCCATATCTATGTAAAATGTCTCTAACTACACACCAAACTATGTCTCCAAAATACGTAGCTATTGGTTGAGATTGCTACACCAACCTCACCTTTGTAAATCAAATGACATAGCCTGTCATGCAGGAGTTCGCAGTAACTCAGGATTCAGATCAATGCATATATGACCATCTAGTAGATTGAAATGAATTTATTTATTTAACGCATATTATAATAAACTCATTTCTATCTGAGTCCAGTCTTATATGATCACATCATATAAGGTGCCTCCATTCTCATGTCACCACATGGATGATCTCGGATCAAGGTCGCCATACAACTATAGAATGAACCACAGCTATAGATAAACCACAAACAAAGTACCCGCTTTATTTGCTCTCTATGGACTATTTTAGATTACTAATTTCAGACTTAAATCCTCTTGTGTATGGCACTCATACACTAAGTCTAAAGGCACATGAGTAATCAAAGGTAAACAAGATAATTTACAATATGTGATATAAAACAAACACTTTGATAAATGAATAATGCATCTTTTTATTTCATAACATATAATTTCATTTATATTACATGAAGCTCTAGGGTATATATCTCAATAAAATCTTCACCAATGAGCGCCTAAGCTAAACATTGTGTAAGTCCGGCCATACATACAAAGATAATATATATCCGGCTAGATCAGAGATATGTCCGGCTGAATTCACTATATTCGTTACTACTGCTGTTTCTTTATTACTTTTATAGATGTATGCATGTTGCATGAAATATAAATTGTTCTGTGTGATTCTTGCATTATAAGACATGTGAATCCTCTTTTGAACCTGTATATTATACTGGCATCAGTAAATGACCATTCTGAACCCAAATAGGTTTAAAGTCAAACCTTGTGATGGGCGTAGTGCGGCCTTAAATCATTCCCAGTATCTTATACTAGGTGGCGACTCATTTATTCTTTGGTTATTCCCCCGTGGTCTATCTGTACTCTCTACGGGCTTCGAGCCTAACAATATCGCGATCGCCGATATTATAGGCATAGTGGTAAACCGCGCTTCGCTCCTACACCCAAGTGATAAAGAATCTCGATGGTTGAGGGAAAGAGGTTCAACACAAGATCAGGGCTAAGAGAGCTTGTTTCAAAACTTTGCACGAATGTAGACGTGATAATAATTTAGAAAATTATAAATTGGCAAAGCGCGAAGCGAAAACGGTAGTGAGCGAGGCGAAGGTAGCAGTATATGAGGATTTTTACAAGAGGTTAAGTACCAAAGAAGGAGAGCAAAGTATATACAAGCTGTCAAAAACAAAAGAAATAAAAATTCAAGATTTAGACCGAGTGAAGTGAATCAAGGATAAGACATAAAACATAATAGTTATCAGGGCAGAGATTAAAGAAAAATGTATAAGGTACTTTTACCAGCCATTTGATGTTGGAAATGAGATGAATATAGATCTTGTAGAGCTAGGATGCTCAGACGAAAATTAGAATTATGCATTCTACCGAAGAATTCAATGATTCGATGTAAAAGTTGCATTAGCAAAGATGAAGAACGAGAAAGCAATGGTGCCATATGCAATTCCAATAGATGTGTGGAAATGAATAGGAGAAAAAGGAATAACTTGGCTAACTAAATTATTAAAATTTATCTTGAGAGCTAGGAAAATATCATAGGAATAAAGGAAGAGTATTTTGGTACCTATTTACAAGAATAATAGAGATATATAAAATTGCCCAAATTACAGAGGCATAAAGTTAATGAGCCACACAATGAAATTGTGGGAAAGAATAATTGAACGCAGATTAAGACAAGAAACAAGTATATTTGAGAATTAATTTGAGTTCATGCTAGAAAGATCGACTATGGAAGCAATACACTTGCTTAGGGGTCTGATGGAACATTATCGTAGTAGGGAAAAAGACCTTCATATGGTCTTTATAATTCTAGAAAAACACACAATAGAATACCAAGGGAAATTATTTGGAGGGTACTAAAAAAGAAAGGAGTATGTGTTGCTTATATTCAAGCCATAAAAAATATATATGAAGTCACATGACTTGTGTCAGGACTCAAGGAGAAATAACAAAGTACTTTCCTATTACCATAGGTTTGCACCAAGGTTCAACATTGAGCCCCTATCTTTTTGCCTTAGTTATGAATGTAATTATTAAAGATATCCAATATGAAATGCCAAGGTGTATGCTATTTGCTGATAATATAATATTGATGGATGAGTTTAAAGAAGGTATAGAGGCTAAACTTGAGATGTGAAGAAAAACCTTAGAAGCAAAAGCCTCCTACTAAGTAGGTTAAAAATTGAACACATGGTGTGAGTTTAACAAAGTTCGTAGAAGTAATGTGGCAGAAAAAAGATTGGCGACCAACTAATCTCAAGTAGCTAGTGTTTTAAGTACCTCAGGTTCATCCTCCAAAAGAACAGAGAAGTCGATTGAGATGTTACACATTAAATTCAATTGGGTTGAAGGAAATGGAGAAGTGCGTCTGGGGTCTTATGCGATCGCAACATCCCTTTAAAATTGAAATGCAAATTTTATAAAACCGTCGTGAGACTTGAAATGCGTTACGGAATAAAATGTTGGGTAATAAAATATCAACATGCCCAAAAGATGATGGTAACTGGAATGAAAATGCTCAGATGGATGTGTGAGTGAATTGTAAAAAAACAGAGTTAGAAATGAAGTAATTAGGAAGAAACTACGGGTAGCATTGATGGATGAGAAAATATGAAAAACAAGGTTAAAGTGATTTGGACATATCCAATGTTGGCTTTTAAGTGATCCAATGAGAAAAATGAGAGTAAATAATGCTTCCATATGTGAAGCGAGTAAGGAGAAGGTTTAAGTTAAAATAGACAGAAATCATAAAAAGATATCTAAGTTTTATAGAGCTTGATAAATCAATGATCTCAGATAGAACATTATGACGTTAAAAGATTCATGTAGCCGGCCCCAAATAATAGGAAAAGATTCTATTTTGTTTGGTTTATATCTTAAAATGTAAAATTAATCTAGGATCCCGATAATACCGCTGGTCCTGTCTCTAGTCAATTATTACAAAAATATTTGCGAAATGAGCAACTGAAGTATCCATAGCAGCATAAGTCGCTTTTGATAACCGAAAAGGTGCGAAACGATTTAAAATGCTTCAAATTAGAATTGGATGTCTAAGTGGTGGATTTTTTTTTTTGAAATTCCGCCGTCTAATCATTCTTTTTGGGTTTAAGTGGAGTAGGTAAAACCCGCGGTTGTCTCAGATTTTTACAAGAAACACACTTCCTAGATTCGAACCTCACAACCTACACTTATCTAATTTATTTTGTCCCCAATAAACGTGATTTGGTGATGTAAGACTCTGGATCTCATTCAAAATTTTTGTAGATATATAATTACTCTTTTATAAATAGAAATCATCACCATCTTAAAGTGGAAATTATTCTTGGTCTCTTACTCAATCTTCTGTCACTGCTATAACTTTAGCATTCATAGATTGAGAAGGCGGCTTTGCTATAACGAGTGAACTTTTGTAACCCTCCCTATTTAAAGACTTCTGAAAACCAAACTCTAACTTTTTCCAAATTAAACGAATTAATATCATTAAATGTTTTCCATCCCTAATCATAATTAGTCAAAAATTTAATTCGAAATAGATAGTTCTATTTGTAAAGTTTTAATTAATTCCTTTCAAAAAAAAGTTTTTAATTAATTAAAAATTTAAAACCTTATTCAAGAGGATACATTTAAGACGTGGCATAACGTAAAAAATGTTCCTAATTCAAAAAAAAAATATATATTAAAAAACAGTAACGTTGCACTAATGAATTCATAATAACAAGATTTTATCTTCAATAATTCTCTTAAATTTCCATGTTTTAAAATATAAATATCACTCTTTTTACAATTATTTTTCTATTACATTTATTTAAACTCTGTCTGATGTTACAATTGAAAATGAAAATGATAAACGAATTGATTGGTAATAGAATAGTAGCTAAAAATAATCACAAAATACATGTGCTATACAGAAAAATGCTTTCAAATAACATAGTAAATGTATTTTATAATTATTGTTAGTCATCTTTTAATATCCTTTAATCCAAATATCAGTATTCGATTAAAAAAATATATTGAATAAATAATTCTTTATAAATAGTGTTATGTAATTTTATTATATAATAAAAAAACTATGTGCATTTTTAATATTTTAATATGGGTGTTTACAAAAATCTATTTTTAAAAATTTTAATCATAATTTTTTATTAATAATTAAATACTTAAAAATTATATTTTGATTAAAACATAATTCTATCATCCATCAAGAAAAAATAATAGACGTAGAGGAGAGGAAAGTAATATTAAATATAATATCAACTGACGTGGCAATCGCAGACGTAAAGGAAAAAAGACGTGAGCACAGAGGAGCAAAACCCTGTACATTTACAGTTGACGAGACAGCAATTTGGAGTGAGGGCTTGAAGAAGCAAATCAGCAAGAGAACAAGAAGACAGTTGAAATACACCACTTCTTCTTCAACCAATCACAGTCCTCCATTTGTATTTACGCCTCCTTCAAAAGTTCTGTGAATTATTGATCGTTTCAGCATTTTCATGGCCTTTCACTCACTGCCCATTTCTTTTCTTCCTATTTTTGTCTTATTTTTCTTCCCAATTTCTCGTTCGATTCCCTTCATAGTACTCCATGGTAATTTAAAAGGGGAAAAAACCTTTTTTTTTTTCCGTTGGGGTATCACAGAAACTTTGTGGATTAATTCGTTTCTTGTATTTATATTTCATTTTATTAAACCGTCTTGGTTGAATCTTAGCAATAACTTCAGTAAATTTTATAAATTTAGTTGCTTTGGATTTTGCTTGTTAGAGATGTAGTATGTGTTGAATTTTATTTTTGGTTTAGAAATCTAAGGAATGGTGGTTGTATCTGCTGATAAAGTTAAACCTTTTGCTGTAGATTTATTTAGACTTTAAAAGGAAAAAGAAAATTAAAAGTTTATTTTGATTGATACTACTGTTGATATATTACTGGGATTTTTTTTTTCCATATATTGCAAACTATTAAGTGGTGCTTAATCTTGAAAAGAGAAAAAAGAATACAGGATGCATTGGTCGGTTCACAGAATTGAACTGGTTAGAACTAGTGTCACTGTGTTTGTTGGAATTGAATGAGACTATGATTATTCTATACATGTGTATAAGGTGACAAATGAATCATTTAGTCTCCTAAATTACCATACCAAATCGTCCATTTATATGATGGGTTCGATTTGTTTTGTATATTAGGGTCTCTTGTTTTCGGTATAATGTTTTTACTCTGACAGGTATTGGAGATCAGTGTTCCAATAAAGGAATGAAACATTTCACTGAAGAGCTGAGCAGTTTCTCGGGTTCTAAAGGATATTGCATGTATGTTTCCATTCTCTGTCAATTTGTTTGTTTAAATTAGTCTTACCGAATCATGTTTAGTTGATTCGTTCTAATTGTGCCTTCAAGCATATTGAAATCACTCTTTGCCATGCTTGTATAGTCAAACACAAACCAGCAATTAATTTTATATATCATTCTCTTTAAAATAGTCAGAACTAAGTTTTAGGCTGGATCAGTTGCAGTCAATTGTTTATTGTGATTGTTTGTTCTTCGAATTGACCACTAGGAGAGCAGTTGTATAAATAGTTCTCTCGTCTATGTTCTCATTTTGTTTTCTCCCCATGTCTGATGGTATTGCTTCATATCATTTGAATACTGCAGAGAAGTTGGGGATGGAGCATGGGATTCTTGGTTTAAGCCGCTTGAGGAACAGGTCATGATATATGCGCTAAATTGTTATTTTGGGATGTATTATTTGTAACTGTCTGATCGGATTCTGATCTGTGTTCTATATTTACAGACAGAAATTGTTTGTGACAAGGTAATGAAAGTTTTCTTGGTACTTGTCATTATTTCTCTGGCCTGCTTTAGTGGTTCTCTCTGCCATTGACAAGCATTGTAACTCTAGGTGAAGGAAATGAAAGAACTGAGTGAAGGTTACAACATAGTTGGTCTCTCCCAGGTAAATTTATCTTTATCACTGCTGTTCAATTTATCGCATACTTTTAACACATGGTAATCATCACTTTTAAAAAATAAAAATAACAATTCAAATGATGCACTCATTTTTATCCTTATCCTATGTTGCCTCATCAATTGGTGAGGCACCACAATTTATCTGGTGATGTCAAAATTGTATTAATATCAAAAGGGAAAGGGAGTCAACCGGGTCTTGATCTCTTTCTCAATGTTATAAACTGATGTGTAATATGTTATATTTTATAAGAATATAATAATCATTTAATCTTGTCTGTTATTAAATTAGTGAAGAAATAGACATACAGATGATAATGAAGAACAATGTTCCTAATCTGCATTATTATGTTCAATAGCTTATCTATATTCTTAATGCACATTTGCTTTTCTTTTTCTGAATCTAGATACTCTGGCAGATTTTGTTTACCGTTTCATTTCTTAACTTTTGTAACAGGGTAACTTAATTGGTCGAGGTGTTGTCGAGTTCTGCGATGGTGGACCTCCTGTAAGAACCAGTTTAAATGAAGTTCCTATGTTCTGCAGAATTCTTTAATATCTAGGCACTTTTCTTATATGCTCTTGGCTTTCCTATGACGTGTATTTTATATAGATTGTTTTTTCTTGGTTACCTGCATAAATAGATCTTTTTTACCGTAATCATTGCTACTATTTTGTTAACATAATAATTTAATTGGGCTTTTTACTTATGAACTATGCTACTCTCCTCGGAGTTCCTTTAGTCTTCTGATTAAGGTTTTCACTTATGACTGCATTATACAGTGGTCCATAAGCATCAAAATATATTTACAGATCAGTATGGGTTATTTTACTGTTCAATTCAAAACTGGTCATTAGTCATAATATTCCTTCAAGTATTTTGATTCTTTGCTTACTCAGATTGAATTCAAGTTATGATTTTTTCCATTTATTGATTGTATAGGTTAAGAATTTTATCTCCTTGGGAGGGCCGCATGCTGGTACTGCTTCTGTGCCCCTTTGTGGTGTAAGTATAATTGTGACTTTTCCATCAATTTACTGAAAGTGAGTTGGATTTACAATGGTGCATGTTAGAGGTGTATGATTAGACAAACTGTTCGGAAGAAATTTGTGCAATGACAAATTGGAACAGTTTCACCTTTAAAATTTTCTTGCCTTGTATTGAACATCAACTGATATCACTGTTCATGTTTCTGCAGTCTGGTATTTTTTGCATAATTGTGAACACTCTGATCAAGGCGGAGATCTACAGTGACTATGTCCAAGTATGCATCTTGACTCTCAGCTCCTTTCAACCCCCATCACCATTGTATTTTTCGTTTAGAAACATTTGAATTTATAATTCTAGTGGGCTAACGCTAACTATGTCCTCATCACAAATTTACCAGCAATCTTCATTCTTATTCTGATGTCCCTACGAAGGCTTTACAATTTTGTCTTTGATATGTGGAATTGCAGGATCATTTGGCTCCCAGCGGATATCTTAAATTTCCCGATGTAAGTAAATATCCCGATATACTAGAGAAAATGTTGCTAATGCTTACCTACTAATGATCTCCCAAATTTACTTTGAATCGTTGAGTTCCCTTTTTATTTTTAATATTTTATTTCTCTTCATTGGATTTTTATATTAAAATTTTTTAGTTTGAATAGGATAATTCCTCATGTAGGTATTGAATTGTAATTGCAACTATTTGGAGTATTATCTTGTTTTGCTTGGATTATTTTATCTTCTAAAAGTGAGAATCAACTCTTACTTTGTAGGATATCCCCAAATATTTGGAAAAATGCAAGTTCCTTCCAAAGCTTAACAATGAACTCCCTGACAACAGGAACTTCACTTACAAGGAACGCTTCAGTAGCTTGCAGAACTTGGTGCTTATAATGGTGATTTAGAATATAGCATTTTCTCTCCTTTTGTGAAATAACTTCAATCCTCGACATTTTTAATTATTTTTGCGTTAGTTTTCATAAACTGTGTATATCAAAATTTTTCTCAAATCCCACTTGTAGCGGCATCCTTGTGTTCTGCGTATGATCTTTTAGTAGTTTTAAACTTGCACTCATTTTTTCTCAATGCCTTCTTCCTGCTTTCAACAGTTTGAGGATGACAAGGTTTTGATACCCAAGGAAACCGCCTGGTTCGGATATTATCCAGACGGGGACTTCAGTACAGTTCAGCCTCCACAGCAGGTGGGACTTGGGAGAGAATGGCTAAAAAATATATGCAATTTGAACCTGTGCTTCATAAACTCCTTGTTTTAGTTGTGAAGTTTAAACAGGGTCTTAGTAGTCATCTTTACATATAATTTGGTGTGCAGACAAAGCTTTACACTGAAGACTGGATCGGGCTTAAAAGCTTAAATGATGCCGGAAGGGTTCGATTCATCAGTGTGGCGGGAGGTCATCTCAGAATCTCCAATGCTGATATGAAGAAGCATGTTGTTCCTTATTTGCAAGATCAGGCAATGGTGAAGGAGACTGTTAAAAGAGGTTATTATGCTAGTGTCGATCGCTTTCATTACAGTGATAGGAAGCTGGAAGACAAAAGGAGTGAACTAGGTAGATGGCAAATCATCCTCTGAAATGATAATTTGATGGATCATCCTTCATACTCACGGAAGTCGAGTTTTATGCTTGCTTAATTACCTTTTTTTTCCGCAAGAGTCCGTTTGGGAGTATTTAGATTATATTTCTGTGAGGTATTATTGGCTGAGCAGTTTAATCGGAAATGGGCAGAGCGATTTCCAATTAATTGAAAATAATCGGGAATTAATCAAATTTTAATTGGTAAGGGTAAAGTTGATATTTTACATGATTGATAATAAATAATAAAATTTTAAATTCTCTGAAAATTATCCAAAAATCACTAAAAAATTATTCATTAACGATTAAAAATCGCTAGACAATTTAAGAGTTTTATTATACCGATAATAATTAGTTTACGTCCAAGTATATTTTCATTTTTTTAATCGTTTTTAATAGAATCAATTTTCATATAAAATCATCAATTAAAACTCCAAAAAATATTGAAAAATTAAAAAATAGATTAAAAAGTGATATCAGGTAATTTTTTAGAAATTATAAGTCAAAAACTAATTGATTAATCATTAAAATCATTTATAAATCGGTGTCAATTTAAATTGGTTAAAATCAATTCGGTTATATCTAAATTGTTAGTTGATCGTCTTTATTTCTTAGGGGTGACAATTTGGGTTAGGATTCGTTTAATTCGATTCGCTTTAAAGTGAATACAAGTTTGAAAAAATGGATTCGTTTAATAAATCGGTCAATTCGATTCGATTCGTTTATTAAACGAATCGAATACAAATTTAAGCTCATTGATTCGTTTAGCTTTCGTTTTATTATTTTCTTTTACTAGTTATTATTATTTTTCAATTAAGATTCGAGAAATTATGGCTAATTACCATAGAAAAATAATATTATCGATATTTGATGAGGTATTTTTAGTAAATATATTAATTGCATATTTCATATGTATATATTTATGAAAAAATAATGTAAATAAATTATGGTAAATTATGTTATTAGATCATATCAGGACTAAACGAACATTCGTAATCGATTCGTTTGATATTAGGATTCGTTTAATAAACGAATCGAATATAAATCCATCACATTTTGATTAGATTCGTTTAAGATTTGATATAAATTCAATTCGTTGATTCATTTTGTCACCCTGATATTTCTCAAATATGACCACAGCTGTATAGCATTTGGATTCACAACAGCACTTCAACAGTTTCTCCCATTTACAATTCTTTAAAAACCCAAACAAAATTTAATACAATATCGACTTTTTATGGAGTGATAAGCCCAAAAAAAAAAGTTCAAGAATTTTAGTGAGAATCACTAAGAATATCAATGGGCAATAGTGCAGAAAAAACGGTAGATAATAAAATTAAAATTAAAAATACAACCTTAATCATTTCTTTGATGGGCTTAACAGCATCAGCACAAGTGAAACCAATAACATTAGAGAATATTATTTGTTGACGACTGATTTTCGTCTCAAGGGTAATATCGGGATAGTGCTCCTGGGACAATCCTCCTTCAACTTTGAATTTGTTTGGTTTGGGGATGACCAAAAGCAAATTTAGCGAAAAATAAGAAAAACACACAGGAAATCAAAAAAAAAGAAGATTTAACGTGGTTCGGTGGAGCTTATCCAACCTACGTCCACGGTCACAAAACAGGGTGGGGGGGGGGGGGGGTTCTTTTATTACTAAACCGAGCTCGGCCAACCAGTTTAGATGAAGGTCTAATAAAAAACCGAGCATGCTGCTTTTCTTTCTATATTCCTTACAAGTTGCGTTCAAATGAAAAGTTTGGTAACCCTTACAAATGTGATTAAGCTTTCTTTATATACTACTCAATATGTGGCACTGTTCCCGTATCTTCACGACATCACCCTTGAAGATTTGCAGATTTACAGATTTGCAGATTTTTGGCGATTTGACAGGTTCCCTTCCCCATTCTTCCATCGCCGAAAGTAACAACTTCCCTATGAATTTCTGTCACATCACGCAGTAAAGGTGCCTTGTCAGACCCTTTTTATTTAATGATGAAAGCCTGTCTGAACTTCGGGCGTGAGAGTTTTGAGAGGGAAAAATCCAGTTGCCCTAATCCCACTTCGGTCTTCTAGGGGGTTGGTTAGATAATGAACTAAACTGCTCCCGCCACTTCCGACCTGACCCGAGATACCCGAGCTACTATCTCGATCCCGAGAGAGAGCAAATATGAACTGATTTGTTGGACCGTTGTGGTCGGTCTCGGCTCTAATGTGGTCGGCCCCTAAGAGCTGACTCATACTGTGTTTTCTGAACGAGAGGATCTTCCCTATTTGCCCTTGCCGAACGGTCCAAAAGCCTTAGCTACGAAAATCCCCATCAACATCCGTCCCCTAGTTCTCGGTTCCAACGAGTGTACGAGTTGGTGCCGGGAACTACACAAATCCGAAGTGAGTTGACCGACTGTCAGGTGGCAGATCCTTGGATTTGTACAAAGGACTGCCCATATGTCATATCAGGTCATCCTGCATGTCTTCGCATGGTCTTTTCTCCAGCCAATGTCAGACACTCGGTGGGACGTAACCCGACCCCAATGTGAAGAGGACATTTGGTTCTAGAGGGGTGTTGCGTCCCCAGACCAAAGAGATGGACTCGGTGGGATTCACCCAACCCCGAGCTGAAGGAACATTATAGACTCGGTGGAACAGATCCAGCCCCGAGCTGGTGAAATAAAGCATCGGCGGAACGAATCCAGCCCCGAACTGATGGAACATCACAGACTCGGCGGAACGAATCCAGCCCCGAGCTGGTGGAACATGACAGACTCGGCGGAACGAATCCAGCCCCGAGCTGGTGGAACATGACAGACTCGACGGAACGAATCCAGCCCCGGGCTGGTGGAACAATTGAGACTTACACGAGGGAAAATATTCAACCTCGGAGGCTCTACTAATTCCGGCACGGGCGTCCCCTTGCCAGATTAGCGAAAAACAAAAACTGGAACAAGGTAAAGTTAACAAAAAGTTGAGGTGACTTAACACATACCCCACATCACAAGTAGAAATAGCAACTCGGGTGCTCCGAGGCAGCGTCCCGCCCGAGGCCCCCAAAACACAATTCTGAACCTTACAATTCAGCGTCACGACTAACCAGGTTACAGATACGCCGATCTGGGTGGTCAGGCAAATCCCCACGGGGGACATGGACACCTCGTGTGTGCCTTCCCTGGGTGGTTCTCAACGGGACTCACCAGCTGACCTACATGGGAAGAAACCTCACTGGGTCCGGTTTACCCGAGACTCCTGCAATCAAGGGGGACATTCGGCTAAACCCAAGCCATGTGGTCTGATGATGTTTAATGGGACTCACCAGCCGACTCGTAGGGGGAGAAACGTCCATGGGTCCGGTTTACCCGAGACTCTTGCAATCAAGGGGGCCATTCGGCCAAACCCAAGTCAGGTGGTCTGATGGTACACAATGAGAGACTCCTGCAATCAAGGGGACCATTCGGCTAAACCCAAGCCAGGTGGTCTGATACACAACGG
Organism: Zanthoxylum bungeanum; assembly: GCA_019454045.1. Lineage (NCBI taxonomy): Eukaryota > Viridiplantae > Streptophyta > Magnoliopsida > Sapindales > Rutaceae > Zanthoxylum > Zanthoxylum bungeanum. Next base: position 118,158 of record SKCR01003760.1, on the reverse strand, counting down.
GACTCACCAGCCGACTCCCAGTGGGAGAAACGTCTCTGGATCCGGTTTACCCGAGCTATTCTCAAAGGTGTGAGCCATGAGGTAGTAACGCTCCAGCCTCGGGGGTTTGATAATGACGTCCGGGATTGGCGTACCATGATGGGTTCGCGCGTTTCCCACATGTGCTCCACCCCTTGATGCATTCCGGATCCTCAAAAGTGAAAGGAACTAGGTCGGAACACTTCCACCCAGAGGTTTGATAATGACACCCGGGAATGGTGTGCCACGGGTTTGGTGCCCTTCCTAGTTACCGATCACCCCTCACATCGAGCACGTCCCAAGAATATTGAACATGATTTTCACATTTAATTAAATAACAAGTAAAATGGACAAGTTTCTTATTTCAAAAGAGAAAAACATGTTCATATTCATGAGACCTACTGCCCTTCTTACAACTCTTGGTAGGTCATTTCAAGAGAGGCTTTACTATGGTTCTTTGGTTCTGGCCCGCTTATCTAACTACTTGTGCTTCAAAGGAAAAAAGGCTACTGGAAGTACTTTCTTCAGCAGTTCGGCGTTCCAAGGCTTCTTGAGCCGGGTACCGTCCAATTGTTCCAAAAGATAGACACCTGGTTTCACGATTTCCACCACTCTATACAGTCCTTCCCACTTGGCGCCCAGTGAACCTTCCTCAGGTCGACGGGTATTCAACGTGACTCTCCTCAAAACCAAGTCTCCGGGGAGGAAAGATCGAATCTGAACCCTCTTATTGTAGAATCGGGTCATTCTCTGTTGCCACACGGCAGCTTTCATAGCCGACTTCTCTCGCTTTTCTTTGGCCAGATCAAGATGATTTCTGATAAGTTCTTCATTCTGTTCGGCCTCAAAATGCCGGACCCGGTGGGTGATCATCCCTATTTCCGCTGGGATAACAACCTCACATCCGTAGGCTAAAGAAAATGGTGTCTCTCCCGTGGAATCCTTGTAGGCCGTCCGGTGTGCCCACAATACTTCTGGCAATTCTTCGACCAACAGCCCTTTACAAGATCCGAGCTGGGCCTTCAAGTTTGCTTTGATTGTCTTGTTGGTAGCTTTGACTTGTCCGTTGGACTTGGGATGAGCAGGTGAAGCGAATCTCAAGGCAATTAGAAGATCTTCAAAAAGGTTTCGGAAACCCTTACTGTCAAACTGTTTCCCATTGTCGGTAATAATGGCCCGGGGAATCCCGAACCTACAAATAATATTCTTCTTTACAAAATTCGTGGCCTTCTTTTCAGTGATTGCAGTAGAGGTTCGGCCTCCACCCACTTGGTAAAATAATCGATGGCAACAATGGCGTACTTGGCTTGTCCCCGCCCTGCTGGCATCAGCCCGATGATATCTAGACCCCACTGGGCGAAAATTCAGGGGCTTACTAATGAAGTCAACTGTTCGGCCGGTTGATGATAAAGGTTGGCATTCTTCTGGCACCCTTCATACTTTATTGCCACCTTCATTCCGTCCTGGTGCATGGTTGGCCAATAGAATCCCTGCCTCAATGCCTTATTTGCGATAGACTGCACCCAACATGACTTCCATAAATACCCCCATGGATCTTCCTGAGCACATAGTCAGCCTCTTCTGTCACGAGGCATCTTAAAAGTGGGACCGTATACCCCATCCGATATAACACTCATTCCATCAGACAAAATTTTAAACTCCGGTACCTTAGCTTTCGTGCTTCTTTTTTATCTCCAGGCGTCTCCCCGGTTTCTAAATACTTATTGATTGGGTCCATCCAAGAGGCCTCCTCTCATACTTCAACTTCCATTACCTCTGATTTCCCAATGCTCATTTCCTGTAGACAAATCAACGGGATGGTTCTGGGCTTCTCTGATTTAATAGAAGATGCCAACCGAGCTAACGAGTCTGCTTGATGGTTATTTTCTCGACTGATCTGCTCAAACTGCACACTATTCATTTCTCCGGCCAGCTTCTTTACCTTAGCCATGTACGCCACCATGTTAGACTCTCTAACCTGAAATTCACCTCTCAACTGCTGGATGGCCAGCTGAGAGTCGCTCTTTACAATCACATCACAGATGCCCACTGCTGTACACAATCTCAGTCCGGCCAAAATAGCCTCATACTCTGCTTCGTTATTGGTGGCCTCAAAAGGAAATCTTAAGGCGTAAACCACCTTCTCGCCGTCGCTACTCCGTAACACAACCCCGGCCCCACAGCCTTGCGAACTGAAAGATCCATCCACGAATAACTCCCATTTGATCCCGGCAACCTCCAAAATCTGGGGCCCGGTGAACTCGGCCATGAAATCTGCCAGAGCCTGCCCTTTCACTACCGCCATTGGCAAGTAAGATATATCGTACTCACTCAAATCCATCGACCATTTTACTAACCGGCCCGAAACCTCCGGTTTATGTAGAATTTTCCTCAAAGGGTGGTCGGTATAGACTTCGATAGGGTGCGCTTGAAAATATGGCCTCAGCTTCCTTGCAGCCGTAACTAATGATAATGGAACCAGTTCATGAACCAGATACCTCGTCTCCGCATCCAACAGGGCTTTGCTGACATAATATACCAGCCTTTGGATCTTATCGGCCTCCTGCACCAACACCGAGCTCACATCATATTTAGATATAGCTAAATACAAGAACAAAGTCTCACCAGGGATGGGTTTGGCCAAAAATAGAGGTTGGGCCAAATATTGCTTGAGCTGTGTGAAGGCTTCCTCGCACTCTTCCGTCCATGTGATGTCCTTCTTGATCTTCTTAATCAACTTAAAAAATGGATGGCACTTGTCGGTAGCACGGGATATGAACCGATTTAGTACAAGCCACCCGTCTTGTCAAGCTCTGTACTTCTTTGACCGTTCTGGGAGATTTCAGATCTAAAACTGCTTGGATCTTCTGCGGGTTAGCCTCTATTCCTCGCGCACTTACCATATATCCCAGAAATTTCCCCGATGCCACTCCAAACGCACACTTCTCTAGATTCAACCTCATGTCGTGCTTTCTTATCAGCTCAAATGTCTCTGTGAGGTTCGTCAGATGACCCTCCGGTTTCATAGTCATTGTTATCATGTCATCAACGTACACTTGCATAGTCTTTCCGATAAGGGGCTTGAAGACCTTGTTCACCAACCTTTGAAATGTTGCCCCGACATTCTTCAAGCCGAAAGGCATCACCTTATAATAATACAACCCCCGATCCGTGACGAATGCAGTCTTCTCCTCGTCCCCGGGACACATTTTCACCTGGTTGTAACCCGAAAATACGTCCATGAAACTGAGTAGCCCGTGACAGGCAGTTGAATCCACCAACTGATCTACCTTCGGGAGTGGGAAGCTGTCTTTCGGGTAGGCCTTATTAAGGTCGGTGAAGTCCACACACATCCTCCACTTCCCGCTAGACTTCTTCACTAAAACCACATTCGAGACCCACTTTTGGTACTTTACCTCTCGGATGAAACCTGCCTTTAGCAACCCCTCTACTTCGGCCGCTATTGCTTCACAGCGCTCTTGATTGAATATCTTTCTTTTTTGTTTGACAGGCTTGTGAGTTAGATCCACCGCTAAGTGATGGCTGATGAACTTAGGGTCTATCTCTGGCATGTCACTATGCCCCCAATGAAAGATATTTGCATACCGCTCTAAATTTTTTAGGAGATCCTTCTTCAGGTTTTCCTCCAAACCTGCTCCTACTTTGATGGCTTTCCCTGGGCCAAAGAGTTATACCGACTCCAACTCCTCGGCTATCCCCAAACGGGCAAACTTCTTGACTCGCACACCTGGAAACTCATCTGATTCCCCATCCTCCTCCTCTTCCTCTTCCTCACTTCTTCTCTTCCCCCGCCTATCCTTTTCAACACAAAGAGTTTCTTTCGAAACAGTGGCAAAGCAACTCCGGGCCACCTTCTGATTTCCACAAACAATCCATATCCCGGCCCAGGTGGGAAACTTCAGCTTCAAGTAGTAACATGACATGGCGGCTTTCGTCTTCATCATGAAGGGCCGACCCACTATGACTTGATAACTGCTCATACAATCCACTACCGTGAAATCTATCATGATCATCTGGGTGCACGAGGAAGTTCCGACCGTCATGGCCAACTGTATTCTTCCCAGAGGGACGACTGTTGCTCCCCCAAACCCATACAGGGGGGTCCCGTCCTGGGTTACCGTCGCATATTCTACCCCATCCCATCCAAGGCTTCCTTGGAAATTATGTCGACCACACTCCCTGGGTCTACCAGGATCCTGTCCACCTTCGCTCCCCCGATCACTTCCTTGATTATCAATGCATCATCATGCGGAAAAATCACCCCACGTGCATCTTCATCGGTGAATATTATAGGAAGCGAACGATCATTCTACATGCCTTGGGCTTGCCCCACCGATATTATCTCCGATCCTCGGGTCCTACAGTAGTTTTTTCTTGACCGGTTTGAATCTCCGGCCAGTGTCCTTCCTCCGGCAATGGTGTATGTTTGCCTAGGCCACTGCCACTATCGGGTAGCCACAGCCTCTCGGTCAATATACTCATTCAAATAACCGTTTTGTGTAAGATTTTCCATCTGCTCTCGCAGATCTTTACAACTTTCGGTTGAATGTCCCCTCATATTGTGGTGTACACAATAATGCTTCTCATTATTCTTCTCTACCGGATACTTACTCAGGTCTGGCTCCATCAAGAGTCCCCTACCTTAAATTTCCCTCACGATCTGGGCCATTGGCTTGTTCAGGGGTGTGTACCCTACTCCCCCGACAATGTGATTCACTTGCACTTGAGCTCTTCTCTCTTGCGGCACATTACTGGAAGACACCGGCCTGAACTCCCTCTGTCTTGGAGGGGGATTTCTCAGTTCTCTATCCGGCCTCCATGGCATCTCCGGCTTCTGCATTCTTTCCTTTTGAACCCCTCCTTTCCGGGTGACCTTCTCCTCCTCCTCAATCAAAATGAACTTTCTGGCCAACTTTAAAGCCGTGGCGTAGTCTGGTACGTCCTGGACCCTCAAATGAGTCCACAATCTCCTAAACTTTAGGGCCCCATTGAGACTCTCCAGAGCCTCTATTGTCTCATAGGCCCCGACCTCGAGCACCATGTTATGATATCTTTCAATAAAAATTTTCAGGGGCTCATCATCCCCTTGTTTCATCAGTCTCAATTCTCCCACCGTCTTCTTCGGGACACACGCTCATTTGAAGTGCCGGATAAAAAATCTCTTAAGTTGAGAGAAACTGTTAATGCTTCCCGGGGTTAGACTTCTAAACCAAAAGATCGCAGGCCCGCCCAGGGTTAGGGGGAACACCTTGCAGATGTCTTCCCCTACCATTCCTTGCACTTCCATCAACAAGAAAAAACTCTCAATGTGAGACTTATGATTAGTATGACCCCTATATACGCTCATAGACGTCATCGTGAACTGTCTAGGAAATTCTGCCAATAAGATTTCTTCAGTAAAAAGAGAGGCCATCTCTCCGTCTTGGCCATCCCCTTTAACCACCTTCAGATTTTCTTCCCACTTCTTCATTTCTTTTCTAAACCATGCTTTCATGTGGTTATCGTTATCATCACGCTGTCTCCCCCGAACATCCTCATGTCTGCTCCACCGGGCACGACGTGCACCGTGGTTGGACACCACCCACTCCCTTCCCTCATATCTCCTACCTTCTCTCCTCTTGGATCGGGGACTATTACTTGAAGACTCCAACGTTTGCCTTTCCTCATCTTCCCCTCACATTCTTTCCACCGGCGGGGCTCTTACTTTCACAACTGACCTCACCCTCTGCGATTCCTTCCTCGCAGACTCATTGTCACAGCTTAAGTCTCCCACCCTCTTCCCTTCAGCTATTTCATTTATTCTCCGACATGGACCAGCCTCCAACCTTTCATTATTTGCTTTTTCAGTCTCTCTAGCTTCTCCATCATTGCCTTCAGGAGTGCTTGGTTCTCCTCTCTATCCTTTCACACGCTCTCCTTCATTTTCCCCATCCAATCTGTCGTTGAACTCTCCGATGACCCGTGGTTTCCATCTTCCGCCATCGTCTTACCACGTTAGTTTCTTTTTGCTCTTTCCCCACAGACGGTGCCAACTGTTGACGGATGATTTTCGTCTCAGGGGCAATATCGGGATAGTGCTCCCGAGACAATCCTCATTCAACCTTGAATTTGTTTGGTTTGTGGATGACCAAAAGCAAATTTAGCGAAAAATAAGAAAAACACACAGGAAATCAAAAAAAAAAAGATTTAACGTGGTTCGGTGGAGCTTGTCCAACCTACGTCAAAGGTCACAAAACGGGGTGGGGGTTCTTTTATTGCTAAATCGAGCTTAACCGACCTGTTTAGATGAAGGTCTAATAAAAAACCGAGCATGCTGTTTTTCTTTCTATTTTCCTTACAAGTTGCTTTCAAATGAAAAGTTTGGTAACCCTTACAAATGTGATTAAACTTTCTTTATATACTACTGAATATGTGGCACTGTTCCCGTATCTTCACGACGTCACCCTTGAAGATTTACAGATTTACAGATTTCCGACGATTTGACAGGTTCCCTTTCCTATTCTAGCATCGCCGAAAGTAACAACTTCCATAGGAATTTCTGTCACATCACGCAGTAAAGGTGCCTTGTCAGACCCTTTTTATTTAATGATGACAACATGTCTGAACTTCGGGCGTGAGAGTTTTGAGAGGGAAAAATCCAGCTGCCCTAATCCCACTTCGATCTTCTAGGGGGTTGGTCAGATAATGAACTGAACTGCTCCCGCCATTTCCGACTGACCCGAGATACCTGAGCTACTATCTCTATCCCGAGAGAGAGAGCAAATATGAACTGATCTGCTGGACCGTTGTGGTCGGTCTCGGCTCTAATGTGGTCGGCCCATAAGAGCTGACTCATGCTGTGTTTTCTGAACGAGGGGATCTTCCCTATTTGCCCTTGCCAAACTGTCCAAAAGCCTTAGCTACGAAAATCCCCATCAACATTATTATTACACTGAATTTTTAACTTAGCATAGCAGACTACACAACTTGTTAACATTTAAGGTAAAAACTATTCTACCAAATGAAAATTGAAGTCAGGTCTAAAGTGTAATGAATCCAGCTGCAGGCATCATCAACAAATCATCTAAAGAATTTTAGGTGAGATTGATAAATGAAGCACTAATTTTTGACAATGGAGCAAGCTTCCAAGATAACTTTCGGTGGACACTATTCATGTGTGGAAAATTTGAATAAGAATTTTGCTATAAATACAGAGCTCGGTTGTAAGCTCATTTCATCCCAAAAATAATAAACTTCAAGTGATGAAAGCTTAGAGAGTGTTATGTAGTGGGGTTTTTGTAAAGTTTCAAAGACTTTGTAAAATCTATTCTTGTAGCTTTGGTTATACATTGGGGTCGTAAAACCGAAGAATGAAACTCGGTTCAGAAAATTTGAGTTTCGGGAAAGTTGTCAAAAAATAATTTTGAGCATACCTTCAGTTAGTTCACGTCGAGACGAGCACGGTGGTATTTTCCGGTGATTGAACTGAGGTCTAGGGAAGCCGCACGCGCCTGCACGCGTTGGAGAGTGAGTCCCACGCGCACCTACGCCCTGCACGCGTTGCCAGAGGTTGAAGACGCTGATATGTCAGCCACATCAGCGCACAGTCAGAGAATATAGTCAGCAGCCACATCATCGTCGAGTCAGCAGCCACATCACGGACATATCAGCTGCCACATCAACACAAAAGTCTAATCAACCGACACATCATCAACCACGTGCCAGACACGTCAGCAGCCACGTCACCTGCCACGTTAGTATCTCGTCCTATTTTATCACGTCAGCAACCACATGTCAGCCACATTAGCAACCCCTGGTAAATTTCATTGAGCCCCTTGAAGTCTTTGAAATTTACATTTTAGGCCCAAATTTTTTTATAAATTTACAAATCGTCCCCTGAGTCGGATTTGGACCAACGAAGTATCTAATCCATCATTTTCGACCATTTCGGACGCAACGGTGACCAACGATGATCAAATTGACCGCAATAAATTACTCCATCTGGAGGCCTCCGATGATAGATTATTTGCACTGTAAAGATTTATTCGATATTATCGAGGTGAAGGGAGTGAGACTGAAATCTGTTAAAGAGTATGACTTTAATAAACTCAATAACAAAACTCTGGGTCAGATTAGGCAGTGGATCGGCCACAATGTCTTCCACCACGTAGCACATGATACAAATACTTATGAAATATGGATAAAATTAGAAGACATGTTCCAGGCTAAGATAACACACCAATAAGTTCCAGAGCCTGGTGAACCAGTTGTCTGCAGTAGACATGTAACTGGGAGATGAAGTTCAAGCCCTCTACTACTCAGTTCTCTTCCTGATAGGTGGGAAACATTGGTGGTTACTCTCAGTAATTTGGCTTCATGAGGTAAATTTACCATGCCTATGGTAAAAGATGCATTGTCAAATGAGAAGGCCATAAGAAAAGACGTGGGCACAGATCAGACACGAGCCCTTGTCACGGAGAATCAAGCAAGACAACAAGATAAAAATCGAGGTAGAAGGAGAGGTAAAAGTAAAACTAGAGGAAAATTCACAGACGGGAGAAAGCCTACATACAAGTGCTACCAATGTGGCATAGAAGGCCACTTAAAGAAGAATTGCTGAAACCGGCAACGAGAGCAGGGTCAAGGCAATTCTCAGCCGAAGAACAATGATGCAGAGACATTAGTAGTTGTCTCAGGAGATGTAGCTATCTGCTCCATCCATGAATAAACATGCCTTCACACCACAACGCAAAATGTTGAGTGGATGGTAGATACTGCGGTATCCTACCACGTCACCCATCACAGAGACTTCTTCACAACATAAAAATCAGAAGACTTTGGAGCAGAGAAGATAGGAAATACCAGTTCCTCTCAGATAGTGGGAATTGGTGATATTTATATGCGGATAAATGCAGAGTATACAATAACCCTGAAGGAGGTGAGCATGTTCCAGAATTTCGGCTCAATCTACTCTCGGGGGTAGCCCTTGACAAACAGGGCTACGCTAGCCACTTTAGCAATGACACATGGAAAATGATAAAAGGCTCCATGGCCATTGCCCGAGGGCATATTTGTGGCACTTTATACAAGACTCATGTTAAGATGTGTGCAGAAAACATCAATGTAGCTGAACAAGAGGCTTCTCAAAATCTGTGGCACCAAAGACTCAGTCACATGAGTGAGAAATGATTGTCTAACTTGACAAAGAATGATCCAATCATTGTCTCCAAGAATGCTGCTTTATATCCTTGCAATCACTGTCTATTTTGGTCTGGTGCACTCTGATGTTTATGGTCCCTTGGAGGTTAATTCACTAGGCCGTAACAAATACTTTATGACTTTCATTGACGATGCTTCTCGGAAAGTGTGGGTGTATTTTCTGAAAATAAAGGATCAGGTCTTAGACTATTTCAAACTGTTCCATGCCATGGACGAGCGTGAAACATGGAAAAAACTGAAGTGCCTCCGCACAGATAATGGAGGCGAGTACACTTCCAGAGAGTTCAATGCCTACTGCGGAAGCCACGACATTTGACATGAAAGGACTGTTCCACGCACCCCACAACATAATGTTGTTGCTGAAAGAATGTACCGTACCATTATGGAGAAAGTCAGAAGCATGATCAGCATGGCTAAACTGCCAAAGCCATTCTGGGGAGAAATTACTCGTGCCATCTGCTACCTGATCAACATATCACCTTCTATACCATTGAATTTTGAGATTCCGGAGAAAGTGTGGTCTGGTAAAAATCCCTCTTATTATCACTTTAGAAATTTCGGCTGTTTAGCTTTTGCGCACGTATCCAAGGAGCTCAGGCAGAAGCTTGATGTAAGGACTGCTATATACATCTTCTTAGGCTATGGAGACGAGGAATTTGGATACAAGCTATGAGACATGAAGGAAAAAAAGGTCATTAAAAGTATGAATGTAGTGTTTCTTGAAGACCAGACTATAGAAGATATTGAAAAGCCTAAGATGTCTTCTAATTCCAATACCGATAAAATCAATTCAAATCCAGACACAATCCCAGCACCAACACGAGTGGCCACAGATAATGATGGGGTGCATGATATGTCAGAAGTAGAACCAGATGAGGAAGATGATGTTGAGTATGGGGAGCTGCAACCCGCTTCATTAGAGGCTGCATGATCATCCACAGATCTGGATGACGACAGACCTCCAGAAACTAGTGAACCTCCAGTACGAAGATCTGAGCGAGGCCGGATTCAATCAAATAGATACTCAGGATCTGACTATATTCTTCTTACTGACGAGGCGGAGCCAGAAAGTTCAAGGAAGCTGTATCTCATAAAGACAAAGGAAAATGGTTGCACGCAATGTATGATGAAATGAAATCTCTGTAGAAGAATCATACTTATGAGATAGTCAAGCTGCCGCAAGACATTAAGGCACTAAAGAATAAATGGGTGTTTAAGCTGAAGAAAGATGGCAGCGGAAGTATGGTGAAACACAAAGCTCGGTTAGTAGTCAAAGGATTCCTACAGAAAAATGGAATCGATTTTGATGAAATTTTTTTACCAGTTGTGAAAATGGCTTCAATCTGAATTATCCTAGGATTGGTAGCCAGTTTGAACTTAGAGCTTGAACATATAGATGTTAAGACGACATCTCTTCATGGTGACCTAAATGAAGAAATCTACATAGAGCAGCCAGAAGGTTTCAAGGTCTCGAGAAAAGAGAACCTTGTTTGTAAGATAGAGAAAAACTTGTACTACCTCAAACAAGCACCAAAGCAGTGGTACAAGAAGTTTGACTTGGTCATGGTGAGTCAAGGCTATAAAAGAACTACAGCGGACCAGTGTGTTTACATTCAAAGGGTTCTGGATGGAAATTTCGTTGCTCTTCTACTATATGTAGATGACATGTTGATCGTTGGACAAGATGCAACAAAGATCAGTCAGCTGAAGAATGAACTCTCTAAGTCTTTTGACATGAAAGACTTAAGACCAGCTCAACAGATTTTGGGAGTGCAAATAGTTTGAGACAGATAGAACAAAAGGTTGTGGCTTTCACATGAGAGTTATATTGAATGGATAATCAGGAGATTCGATATACAGAATGCCAAACCTGTCAGCATTCCGCTAGCGCACCACTTTAAATTGAGCAAGCGTTTGTGTCCCTCATCCAAGAAATAGATTGAGGAGATGTCATCAGTTCCATATTCTTTAGCAGTTGGAAGCCTAATGTATGTTATGGTATGTACCAGGCCAGATATTGCTCACACAGTGGGTGTAATGTGCCGTTTTCTCTCTAACCCATGAAAACAACACTGGGAGGCAGTCAAATGGATTCTCAGGTACCTCAAGGTTACATCAAAGTTACGTCTGTGCTACGGGGGAGCTGATCCAATCTTGAAAGGCTATACAGATTCAGATATGGCAGGAGATCTTGATGGTAGGAAATCTACGTAAAGTTTCATCTACACTTTTACAGGGGGAGCTGTGTCATGGAAGTCAAGATTGTAGAGGTGTATTGCATTATCCACAACAGAAGTTGAGTATATTGCAGCAGCGAAAGCATGAAAGGAAATATTGTGGTTAAATCACTTTCTCCAAGAATTAAGGATCAAGCAAACAGAATACAAGATACATTATGATAGTCAGAATGCTCTGGACATGAGCAAGAACTCAATGTATCATTCCCGGATGAAGCACATCGATATTCACTATCATTGGATACGCGAGGTGATGGATCAACAACTACTGAGACTAGTGAAGATCCATACAGATGAGAATCCAACCGACATGTTAACAAATGTGGTTACTTGGGACAAGCTAGAATTGTGCAGAGACATAACCGGGATAGCTGTAAAATGATGATCGTTTCAGATACAGCTGGAGAGGGAGAATTGTAATGAATCCAGCTGCAAGCATCATCAACAAACCATCCAAAGAACTTTAGATGGGATTGAAAAATGGAGCACCAACTTTTGACAATAGAGCAAGCTTCCAAGATAACTTTCTATGGACACTATTCATGTGTGGAAAATTTGAGCAAGAATTTTGCTATAAATACAGAGCTTGATTGTAAGCTCATTTCATCCCAAAAATAATAAGCTTCAAGTTAAGAAAGCTTAGAGAGTGTTAGAGAGTGATGTTTTTGTAAAGTTTCAAACACTTGTAAAGTCTATTCTTGTAGTAATAGAATCAGTTTTTCCTCATAAATATTTTTCAGTGATCAGAGAATCACAACATAAAGTCTCATAGGGCTATGACTTAATAACCAATGTTCTAAAATGCTGGATATCGATGTTGGTTGCCACAATAAAACAATCACTTTTCAACTAATTTTATGGGTGGCAATTTGGGTTATAATTCGTTTATTTGATTCGCTTTAAAGCGTATATATTTTTTTTGAATATGGATTTGAAAAAATATTTTCGTTTAAATGGGTCCATTTGATTCGATTCATTTATTAAACAAATTGAATACAAATTTTATCTCACTGATTCATTTATTCTTTTAGGATTCGTTTTATTATTTTCTTTATTATTTATTGTTATTTTTCAACTAAGATTCGATAAATCATTGTCAATTATTATAAAAAAAATTAATATTGTCTATATTTGGTGACTTATTTTTAGTAAATTTATTAATTACATATTTCATATGTATATATTTATGAAGAAATAATGTAAATAAATTATGTTAATTTATGTCATTAAATAATATCATTACTAAGTGAATATTCATATTCGATTTGTTTAGTAAACGAATTGAATACGAATCTTGATATCATGATTCGTTTAATAGATGAATCGAATACGAATCCATTATATTTTGATTCGATTCGTTAAAGATTCGATATAAATTCGATTTATCAATTCGTTTTACCACCCCTAACTAACTCCCCGAATCTTCCATTCTAAGGATGTAAGTGGTAAAAAAAAATGAAAATAAAAAGCACATTTGGAAAATTACCTTAAAACTAAATCACATTTCACATATATCAATTTATACCTCATCAACACGATCCCACCACTGAAACTCAACTTGGAACTTGTTCCTAACAACATTGTAAGCCAACGTTGGGTAAAACAGTGCACGAGCTCTTGCACCAATCAAAACGCTCTTCGCATTCGAAGAGACATTAGAGAAGCTAGAGTTTTTATTCGAGGGTTTGGATACTTAATGAATGAAAATTAAAATTATCTCATTAATAATCTAAATTTTTCATTAATTTATAAAATTTATTTTAACAAAATTTTAAATTAAGCGAGATGATTTTCCCCACTCGCATATATGTGCCACTACGAAGAGATAACACCATTCTTAATATCACTGACATCCAATTTTGACCTTGGACTCTCATCTTCTCTGCTCTCTTCACCCTAAATTCCTCAACTCAATATGCATAATATACAAACTCAAATTCTACACAATCACGAATGTAATTACAGCAATACCCACCAAGAGAAACCCTAATTGACAGCTAACTAATACACAAAATTCGATGATTGATTAACACATTAAGATGGAACTTTTTCGACCATAATTTTTACAAATTAACAAATAAAACCTATGGGAAAAGAAATTAAGAAAAGGGATTGATAGAGTGACAACAGAATTTCGACCCCAGAATAAACCAGGACCATTTTGTGCAGAAATTGGGTTGCTCGGACAGTGAAAATGTGGTGGACAATCATGTGATATGATTGTAAATTGTTGAGTTTCTCGTTCGAATAGTAAAATAGGGAATGTACCACTCGAATAAACCTCCATCGAACAGTGAATTTGTTTAGTTAGTTGTGAACCACACAAATTTGACAAGCAGACATGATTAAACACAGAAATTTACGTGGTTCGGCGGAGAGTGACTCCTACCTACTTCCACGGGAGAAAAATGAATATTTTATTATGCCTCAGAGTCAAGACCGACCTGAGCTACAAATGGGGGAAGCACAAATAAATTGATAAGACTCTTGGGTTTTGACAAGCCCGGTATAGCTCTCACGAGTGGTTGGGTGAATCTGTTTCTCTCTATATCTCTAGCTCTTAAACTCTTGATTTTAAAAGTTATGAAATGTCAGATTTGCTAACCCTTGAAATAGTGACTTGAACCCCTTAATATAGACTTCAATAGATATTGTTCCACCAACCATGATCTCAGTCAACGTCACTAGGTCATTATTACAAATGATCTCTTCCTCAACCACCCTCAATCCAACCAATCAGATCATTCCTCTGCCACTACATCGGCCTATGGCGGCATCTGGCGGCCTATGACGGCTCTGCTCTGTAACTGTCCTGCCACTGCATCAACCTATGTATAGTTGGCAGGGGCTAATTCCAATGAGAATCGTTACTTTGCTTCTGTCATCATTAGCCCTCTAGAAGCACATCTTCCCAGTTATGTCATACGTCATATGGCCCAAATACTGGTCGGCCTGTGATCCCATCTTCGTTCCTCGGGTCGAGATATAGAGGCGGATGATACTTATCTATGTTATGCCTTTTAACTCTTCACCTGGATCGGGTTCATATGTAGGGACCTCACCGGTTCGGGTATTACAAACTCTAAGAGAACCACATACACATTCTTTTCAAGTGGTCGGGTCAGTATCACTACCTGCTTCATCTTCAATAGGTTATGCCCATAGGAGAACTTCTATGCACCACGTGGTCAGGTATTCCTGTCAAACACCATCTCTTTCTGAACCTTCAGGCCTTCATCATCTACTTTTGGCTAAGTGTGATCTCTCTTCCATTATTCCTCTGTATCTGAACCTTCCTCGGTACAATAGTGTCAAAAATGATGCCGAGAACTTTATAAAAATGATGGTGGTGTAAACAGAAAAACACGGTCGGGACAGTCAGACATCATATCAAGTCATCTTCTCTTGTGAAGCCTTCCCCAAAGTTCAAAACATGATCCTCAGGTAGCATATGTCTCATTCCCTTCTTCACTGCGTCAGATGTCTCAAAGCTTAACACCCTCGGGGCAGGTCTGTTGGGGTTTTGGGCGCTGCGGCGCTGCGGAAGCACGGGTTTGGGCGAAATCATATTTTAAAACTTTTTCAAAATACCGAATAAATTATTCAATATCTAATATGAATAATTTATTCTTATTTCACCTTAACCTATTTATTCAATATCAAATATTGACATAAACAAATTGACAACTGGCGAAACTTTTACGAAAACCGTTTTTTCCGCAAAATTACCTAAAACTCATTTTTGACCGAACCGACTACCCGACACTTATGGAAACTGCCCAGGTCAGCTCCAATAGTTTCGGGCTGTTCATGGGCTGCCCGAACAGTGACAGATTCACTGTTTGGACAGTCGTCACCCGGTTGGCTCAAAATCCACCTGGTAACGCCGTTTTTGGCTGTTTTCACTTATTTCAAGCCGGGAACACTTTCCGGCAATTGTTCCAACTCCCAAAATACATCCATAACATTAAAAAGACACCAATTTCATCAAAAAATCAGAATCATTTCCAGGTCAATAACAGAAAACGAAATTGCCAATTTTCATACTTCAAATCTAATTTTTACCAAGATTAATCTAATTAATCCAACACCAAAGAAGTCCCACCACACATGAAAAATTCTAGAACAATTCTAGGCTATCTAAGAGTGGATCAACAACTCTAGAATGGTAACAATTTTGTCCAACAATAATTTGAACAAATTGGAACAAATTTAAACTAATTAGCTCTAATACCAACTTCACACATGCATATTCTATTACAATATTATCTGTTTACTGTGTTCTTACAACGGACTTTGAACAAACAGTAAACTGAACAGAAAATAAACAACAGTTTAACAACTAACAACAGTACAAAATTAACAGTCGCAGACAGTGAATCAATGATAGTAGTATAGCACGAATCAGCGACAGGAACAGTAAAGCAACGAAGAACTCCGAGGCTTGTTGAAGCAGGCAACAATCTCCTTAAAACAAATTCGCCCCCTACCGAAGGTGCAGTAGAACTTGAGGCGCTTGTTTCCCAGGATGCAACGGAAACAAACAAGAATGGGCACCACCAATCCTGTTTCTAACGAACCACAAAGTGTTGTGAACTCTCCCAAAAGATTTTCGAAATTGTAGTCTTTCCTTGTGTGTGTTCTGTGTTGTTAAAGCAAAAACGAAAAACACTTTCTTATTAAAAGAAATTGTAATGCCAATTAAATCTCATCAATGAGAGGCTTTTCACTTGTTGTAACCATCAAACTAATTAAATTAGTTGTTATGGAATTCAAAAGGTTTGGAAAAAAATAAAGAGACATCCAAAAATTGGCTGGGCCAGGCCCGCACAATTTGGTCCGGCATTCGTGTACGCAGGACACGCGGGTGCACACGAGCCAAGCTTGATTCGGATTTGATTTGCACCCCCCCCCCCGCGCACGTAGAGAGAGCCTCTATCCTTACAACTCTTACCCATCTACATATGAGCAATCATATATAAGCATAATATTCCCTCTATAGCTTTCCCATATGGGACAAACTTACTTTTCTTTATTTTCCAACACCAATGGGTGAACTTTGAGCAACAATTTCTCATTCACCCAAGCACCATTTAAAACATATGAATATACCATTTTGAACTACTCACGGAGGAGTATCCGAATCATTCAATAACAACCACTAACACGAAGTGGACCATGCTTGAAATTGTGCCTCAAAATGCTCATGAATAATCATTTTCCAACATATTCTTCCTTCTCCAACCATCACAACCAAAAAGCCCCAAAAATTATGAAAAGAAGAAAATCCTAGATCTCACTAGATCATCAAGAAATAAGTAAAACAATTACCAAGCTAAAGAGTTTGTAGAATTACCTTTAATCCTTCGATTCCTTAAGCCTTTTTTCTTGATTTATCTTCTTTTCATTTCATGAATTATCAAGAAAACAAGAAACCCATTTTTGGAGGAGTGTTCGGCAGTGGAGAGAGGAAGAAGACCATGAAAAAAATGATTTTCTCTTTCATAAATAGGTGGACCGAATTTTGGAAAGGGAAATGAGGGAAATTTTGTCATTTTACAAAATCAATCAAATCAAATTCAATTAATAAAAGCTAACTTTATTATAACAAATCATATTTGAACACATATAAAGTTTACTTTAATCATGCCAAGTCATCCAATAATAATTCAATATATTTCATAACATTTATGAAATACAAATATTATTTAATCATTTAAATATTTAAATAAATAATTAATATAATTATTATAATATATGTATTTTTATTTACATTAAATAACAAATATATATATATATATATATATATGGCATGTGTCAAAATCTCATTTGACAAATAATTAATGTGTATCTAATCGTATTATATATCAAATACAAATACACAATAATTATTATCGGAAGAAAATCCCCTAATTGCATGTGTTATCATTTAACCGATTAAACGATCCGAATTAACTCACTTAATCCGGTGAAGTATTATGAATAATCCGTATTATCCTTATCGCGTTGCCCAAGTGCTCAACGAGTACACTTCGTATTGTGGGACTCTCTAAGTTTAGGTATATCCGTCACGAAAACCAATTTTGTGTCCATAATCCACCCACTCATGGATTATGACAACCACATATAATCTCGCTAAACTATGCAAGCCGATGTCATAGCATACGTATAATGCCTCCGTCACAAGCCATTCGTATTATACCTGGGATATAGATCAGAACGTCAAATCCGTTCGGTATAATACAGTCGACTTTCAATTTACGATCACGAAATAACACTCGGAATTGGTTTCCGACTTTATACCACGATCATGGATTTACTAGATCGTAAACACGTGCTGGATGCCTATGCCCTGTACACAAGGACTGACAGATCCTATCTTGATACACACAAGATATCATGAGCATCAGTCCACACCCAACGAACAGGCGAAGGTCTGATCATGACTAGATCGTCGACGTGACTGCCATCAAAGTGTGGAGCATAGCTCATATATCCACAGTGGTATCTCAAATCGAAGGACCATTATGCTCGCTCAACTCGAGAAGGTTCCTATTCACGTTGGTGTACCATCTATTAGGAAACCTTCCGTGAGTCGTTCAGTGTCTTATCAAATAAACACCTACATGTCTATACGAGTCTCCGGAGACTCATGGTTCACTGGGATAAACCATCGGACCAAGTCACGATATACGACATGTATTGGTCTCAGTGGATTTTACTAACCGACCCGTGTTAGTAAATCTTGACCAGTAACTTTATTTAAGGATAAATAACTAATAGTGCGCTTTCCAATGTCAATTACAAACTACGTTGTAACTGCGCACTATACTGTAAATCCTAGGATCTTTGTCTAATATACATATATCACTGAACCAGATTCAGTTTCGATCTAATCGTAATCAGATTACTAATCACAATTAGATCGAATAAGCGTATAAAAGAAAAGGGTTCTACCAGTAAAATTAATAATATTATGAAAAATACAATTGCTCGTATTTATGAATCAGACATAAATACGATCCGGATTGGCACTCCGAGCACCAACCCTAAAAATTTCTCCCACTTGCTCCAGTGCTAATCCATGATATCTTATACACATCTTAATATGTATCGTATACTCATGGCCCTCAAGAGCTCACCAGCACTCAAGAGGTAGGCAACAAAAAGTAAGTCTGCTTTAACAAATCGAGTATGTCAAACAAACCCAATCGTTTTCCTTAGCGAGCATCATTCATATTTTGCAGAAACCAAATTCTACATCAATATGACTCAGATGCTATATCAGTATCGTGCTATAGCTACTGAGTTGTCTATGTATTTAGAAATCAAATCCAAATACTTTAAGACAACTACAAGCAAAGAACCAATATCAAAACTTCTAATTTATAGAGTCACTATGCAACTTCAAAAGTCAATACTTCATAAATTGCAACTGATTCCACTAGTTCAGTATAATCAATGATGACACTACCACTGCATCTTTTCTGACCTTTTATGACATAGACCATCTAATGTCATAATTAGAATAAAAACTAATCTTACCTTATGGTTGCAGACTAAATTCTCCATTAATAAGAAACTCGTTATTAATATCTCAAAGATCATAAAGAACATGTTTCAAGATCCATCATATGGTCTGCATCATATCAAAATAACTCGTAACAATTACGATTAAATCGATATAAATAATCGCACATAATATAGTATTCATTACGCCATCATCCTATGATGCATAAGATTGACTAGACATTCCAATCAATCTTCTTTTCGACAAAGGAATCATCCTTTACGAAAGACGAATAATTTATACATAAAAGACACGTTAACTGTCAAACAGTTATACTAATTATCATATAGATAGTCTCGTTGTGTCCTTTATTAGATCATATCTAATATGCGATTAATGTGAGTTTCTTACAAGTCTCTCAGTTTTATATCATATATAAAACTTTATATCAGATATATCAGAGACTACTTCCACTGTATTCACGGAGAAAAGAAGACTCAGGATATGTAACACTAGAAGAAATTCGTACGCTCCCACTGACCCTACTGATAAAAACGTATTATCCACACTTCGATAAAACCAGATAATCTGACTGATATCAAAATCAGAGAACACAGATTTCCGGAAAGCTTATCTGAGTCTACAATAGGATCCATAAGCTAGTATATCAAACTGTGATCTTAGCAGAATACAAACTCTATGGCCATTCTAGAATGAACTCTTCAAACCAAGAAATCACAACGGATCTCTCATTCGAAGAAATCACTCAAGAACACCACTTTGCATTCTTTAGCCAAAACACACGGTTTAATATCGACATTAACCAATATATATTTTATTATTCAATCAGTGAGACAAAAAACAAGCTTCCTCAGAATTTACAATAGACTACTGAGTATAACTTTCTCACTGTCATACTATAAATGTCAAACATTTATCGAGCTCACTTCGCTTTTGCTGCGTAAATAATTTGCACATTTTATGAACTATTCATAACGAAAGCTTAATCAAGTTCAAAACTTGATCGTAGTAAGCCATGAACAATCTCAGATCTATGGTTCAATGCTAAGTTCTGGAATCGATATCAAATATCGCTCCCACTATAAGTTATAAGATAATTTTCTTCAATATGAAAACAACAAAAATCTTTAAGTATCGAATACTTTGTAAATGATTCTAACATCCTATTAAACTTATAAGGAAGATGTCTAAGGGTCTTTTCATCTTATGAATTACGTAGTTCCATTACAGTTTATCATTCCAATATTTGACTTCACTAAGTCAAATCTCTTCTGCAATCGTCAACATGCAATGTTAACTACCAAGTAACAAAACAATTTCATTACTTAGGATCGTAGAAAAGATATTCTATCAAATAGAATACAATATTCTATTAAAAAGAATAAATGATAAACATTTAACTCGTATTTTCGAGGCACAAATACTTTCAATTATATAACCATTATACAACCATTATACAAAAGAAAGATTCAAATCTCAAACTTTTCAAGATTTGAATTTTCTATCTATACATATCATATATGTAATAGTAGAAACTAATGGAACCTAAATTAAAGAGATGAATTAGTGTTACTGGAGCATAACCCCAAGAGTATTGAAAACCAATTCGGTAACACTCAATATCAACGAATCAAATCATATAAAATTCGATCACTCCCACTGAACAATTCCATCAAAATGGAATCGCAGAAGTTTTAATACTGAGTTAGAATCATATTCATTAAAAAATCTTAGAACTAATTGCCTTAAATTCATGCGTTTGATCATATCAAACATCTTCGAACAATTCAAAAATGCGCAATGAATTCCTAAAGATACAGTTTTCAACACTACAGATAAAATATCTTTGAACTATTCAAAATATTCTATCCGCGTTTCATTAGAAACATATTGACAGTTCTTGAAAAATTCAAGACCTTCAATATGTTCTCTATTAGAAACACGTAACTAAGTCATGACAATTCATCAACTGAGTTACGAAGCAAAGAAAACTCTACAAGGCAATTTCTAATTCATTAAACTACACATATCCAATGTATTAGTTTAATAAATCTGTGGTCCAATGACAATCATTGGTTAAATGAGATTTAATCAAATCATGAATACAATATTCATTAAATGGTTAATGATATGTGGTGTGATCTCGTATCAGGCCATCATTTACATACGGAACAAGCATATAATGCTTTTATGATAAAATCTCATAAAGCACAGTTCTAAGTCATTTATTCTACCAAATATTTTCTTAATGCTTATCTTTCATCAATGACACTACTAGTCGTCTTAAAATATGTAACAACTGTTTGTACAGAACAAGTAACTATCCAATAATCACAAGTTCTGATATCAGATATCAAAACAATTGTTGAACATTATTTTAAATAACTAGACGGGAGATCCGGTATCCAATACCTACAGTTGTCGTATTGTGAGAATCAAAATTCTCTATACACAACTATACGTACCTCATTTCTTAAGCTTTATAATTTGCATTCAATTATTCACAACAATTGGAAATGATTGATTAGCAAATTGTGTCAGACACTTGACTTCTAAAAGTCACTAAAGCTAAGAAACATCATTAAAAGATAAACAAACACTTAAAGGATTTTCTTAATGCCAATCAAGAATCTCGAGACATGAACTGATTTGTGTCAATTCTTACTGCATAAGAAACAGTTCTAACTAGACTATTATATCCTAAACCCAAATATCTATTTAGATTACCTAATCATGACTTAGAAACTAAGTCACAAACCATCTTGATTTTCAAGAAAAATGGAACAATAGTTCCCGATGGTTTCAACTAATCTAACAATATCTAAGTCTACTGTATTTCTAGAACCTATTCTAGAATTACGCAACCATAAGTAAAGTCAGAAAACCTATATATGCAAGTAATATATTATGCAGTGGATTAGAAGCATAATTCTATAAGCAGTATAGAATAAAGGAAAACGAAAGCAGTAAATTCCAAAATATTACACACTGCTTAAGTTATGGATTTTAAACTCAGTAGTGTCTCCCACTACTTTACGTAATACCGCAATCCCCAACGGACAACGGGAATTCAATAATTAAATCGAATTCCATAGTGAGAGTATGATCCCATGAATATATTTCGACTCACAGCTTTGGCACGATCTCGCCTACGTATATTCATTAGGTAGACAACCCATTGTCAATCACTCCCCAATGACTCATGGTTTTGGTCCTGACCGTTTCTCGCAGTGACAGCTTTGGCACGTTCACAGGGAGGCATATCAAGGCTACACTTGCCAATGAGAAACTCAAGCTACCGATGTAGTCCTAACAGCTTTGGCACGCTCAATATTTCCACTTTCACTTGAATTTGTCTAGTATCAATATACAACCGGTATGGATAAAATTCTATCAACTACACCCTCACTGCTTTGGCATGATCTCGGATGCAGCCATAGAAAGTTACCCATAAACCGTATTGACAAGACGGACCAAAAAACATGTATCCAATACACGTTACTTTAAGACCTTATTTCTAAGCGGGGATTTTCCTATGGAAGCTTTACTCTACATCTAACGCAGATTTTTAATCTAAATCATTTTCTAAACAATTCAATTCTATCTACATAAAATTTAACTTAATTTAACGATTAAATTTCTCGTACATCTTCCGTTATTATGTGGAATCGAACAGTTAAGAAACATATCTAGATTCTAAGCATGTGCAAATATTAAAAATTGGATTATATATCTAATATCAAGCATGAATAATGTAATGGATGAAGCATCAGACCCGCTCTGATATCATTTTTATTGGGGTTTTAGGCGATGGGGCGCAGCGGAAGCGCGAGTTCGGGCGAAATCATATTTTAAAACTTTTTCAAAATACCGAATAAATTATTCAATATCTAATATGAATAATTTATTCTTATTTCACCTAAACCTATTTATTAAATATCAAATCTTGATATAAACAAATTGAAAACTCGCGAAACTTTTACGAAAACCGTTTTTCCATAAAATTGCCTAAAACGTGTTTTTGACCGAACCGACTACCCGAAACTTATGGAAACTGCCCAGGTCAGCTCCAATAGTGTCGGGGCAGTTCATGGGCTGCCCGAACAGTGACAGATTCACTGTTTGGACAGTCGTCACCCGATTGGCTCAAAATTCACCCGGTAACGCCGTTTTTGGCCGTTTTCACTTATTTCAAGTCGGAAACACTTTCCGGTAATTGTTCCAACTCCAAAAATGCATCTATAATATTCAAAAGACACCAATTTCATCACAAAATCAGAATCATTTCTAGGTCAATAACAGAAAACGAAATTGCCCATTTTCATACTTTAAATCCAATTTTTACCAAGATTAATCTAATTAATCCAACACCAAAGAAGTCCCACCACACATGAACAACTCTAGAAAAATTCTAGGCTATCTAAGAGTGGATCAAAAACTCTAGAATGACAAAAATTTTGTCCAACAATAATTTGAACAAATTGGAACAAATTTATACTAATTAGCTCTAATACCAACTTCACACATGCATATTATTCCTTCTCCAACCATCACAACCAAAAAGCTCCCAAAATTATGAAAAGAAGAAAACCATAGATCTCACTAGATCATCAAGAAACAAGTAAAATAATTACCAAGCTAAAGGGTTTGTAGAATTACCTTTAATCCTACAATTCCTTAAGCCTTTTTTCTTGATTTATCTTCTTTTCTTTTCATGAATTATCAAGAAAACATGAAACCTTTTTTTGGAGGAGTGTTCGGCAGTGAAGAGAGGAAGAATAACATGAAAAAATGATTTTCTCTTTCTTAAATAGGTGGACCGAATTTTGGAAAGGGAAATGAGGGCAATTTTGTCATTTTATAAAATCAATCAAATCAAATTTAATTAATAAAAGTTAACTTTATTGTAACAAATCATATTTGAACACATATAAAGCTTAATTTAATCATGCCAAGTCATCCAATAATAATTCAACATATTTTATAATATTTATGAAATACAAATATTATTTAATCATTTAAACATTTAACATTTAAATATTTAGATATTTAAATAATTAATTAATATAATTATTATAATATATATTTTTATTTACGTTAAATAACAAATATATATATATATATATATATATATGGCATGTGTCAAAATCTCATTTGATAAATAATTAATGTGTATATAATCTTATTATGTATCAAATACAAATACACAATAATTATTATCGGAAAAAATCCCCTAATTGCATGTGTTATCATTTAATCGATTAAACGATCCGAATTAACTCACTTAATCCGGTGAAGTATTATAAATAATCCGTATTATTCATATCGCGTTGCCCAAAGGCTCAACGAGTACACTTCAAATTGTGGGACTCTCTAAGTTTAGGTATATCCGTCACGAAATCCAATTTCGTGTCCATAATCCACCCACTCATGGATTATGACGACCACAGATAATCTCACTAAACTATGCAAGTCGAGGTCATAGCATACGTATAATCCCTCCATCACATGCCATTCGTATTATACCTTGATATAGATCAAAATGTCAAATCCGTTCGGTATAATACAATCGACTTTCAATTTACGATCATGAAATAACACTCGGAACTGGTTTCTGACGTTATACCACAGCCATGGATTTACTAGATCGTAAACACGTGCGGGATGCCTATGTCCTGTACACAAAAACTGACGGATCATATCTTGATACACACAGGATATCATGAGCATCAGTCCACACCCAAAGAACAGGTGGAGGTCTGATCATGACTAGATCGTCGACGCGACTGCCATCAAAGTGTGGAGGATAGATCATATCTCCACAGTGGTATCTCAAGTCGAAGGACCACTATGCTCGCTCAACTCGAGAAGGTTTATATTGACGTTGGTGTACCATCTATTAGGAAACCTTATGTGAGTCGTTCAGTGTTTTATCAAATAAACATCTACATGTCTATACGAGTCTCCCTAGACTCATGGTTCACTGGGATAAACCATCTGACCAAGTCATGATATACGACATGTACTGGTCTCAGCGGATTTTACTAACTGACCCGTATTAGTAAATCTTGACCATGAACTTTATTTAAGGATATACAACTAATAGTGTGCTTCCCAATGTCAATTATAAACTACGTTATAACTACGCACTATATTGTAAATCCTAGGGTCTTTGTCTAATATACACGTATCACTGAACCAGATTCAGTTTCGATCTAATCGTAATCAGATTACTGTAGGACACAGAAATCGGTGACGCTGTTCTAGGCTCGCGGCCTAGTTGGGAGTACGGAATAGCCCGCGGGGGAACTAAACCGGAGAAATAACATGGAGTTGCCACCCGGTGTGAACCGGTCCCTTACTTATGCCACTTGTAATGATGTGATTTGTGCAATATCTTAACCGAATCTACGCAACATGCTCAAGAACAACCTATATCTAGTTCATGTTCATAAAGATAAATCCTATGTCTAAGTTTGCATGCTTGGAAAGTAAGTCATCGTAACACACGACAACACACGACAATCTCATGAACATATTTCAATTATATAATGCGAAAAGCAAACAACAACATAAACCTAATGCAAATTCCAAACACAAAACAAATAACTAATCATGCTTAAAAATAAACAACTAAATCATGCTTAAAAATAAATGACATACTAGACTAAGTCATGCTTAAAAAATAAATAACGTACTAGCAACCTAATCATGCTCAAATAAAAAATTCGGATGAAACGAAATACGTGTCTCTCAAGCGGTATGTGGCATTGTATCCCGAGTGCAAACCGCAATACCGTCCATTCGGATTCGGCTACGGAATTTACGTCCGAGTTTCCATCCGATATACCACAAAAGAGAACACGCATTCCGATCATCTGGAATTCATATCATGCATCAATAAATGACTCTCATGCGATAATATATTAAAATAAATAACAAAGAAAATGAAAGATAATAAATAAAGAAGGTGCCCTCAGGTCTAACCTCTTTTGTCGTCTCTCGGAAGCGCGTTACATGGCCGTCGGAAGGGTTGATGCTCCGCAACTTTTCTGGTTCACTAATCCAACATTTTTCCTCACTGTTTCGTTGTTTGGACTGTTGTTTTCACTTCGTTTCACTGCTGTTATCGTTGTATTTTCTGGTCACTGTTTTTGGTAATTTAGGCTACTATTTTTAGGCGGTTTTGAGGGGGGTTTTGTGCAGTTTTTTGGTGTAGTTTCAGGGTGTTTTCAGGACTGTTTTAAGGGTCAAATTTGCGTAAAACTGGGCAGTGCAGTGGGCTAATATGCGGCAGTGAAGGAGACAGTGCAGTGGGCTGTTTTTGGGCATGCAGTGGAAGACAATGCAATGGCTGTTTGTGCGTGACTTTGAGGGGGATTTTGGGGCTGTTTCAGGGTCTGTTTTGGCATGAGTTTGGGGTTGTGTGGAAGGCTAAATGCTGCTGTTTTGGTGGATGGATATGCGGCAGATTGGGCAGTTTGTTTGGTGACTTGTGCGGCAATGGAATGGAGTAGGGGGTGGTGCGGCAATGCAAGGGTTCTTGTGCTTCTTGATGGACGGCAATTCAAGGGTTTTTGATGTGTGTCTCTTGTGTGAATGATCTGTGATGAGGGCGTCTGGACGTGTCTAAGGGTTTGTTTTTGTTTAGTTCTTGGGGGGCTTGCGCTGAATGGGGCAAGTGGCTTGCTGTTACGTGGGTAATGGCTATTATGTGTGCGTTGAGTGTGTGCGTTGAGTGCGCACTTTCAGTTTCTTGTGAAGGTTTTGATGGTCGTTGCTGAGTGGGATCCTATTATTTTATTCTCGGTAGTTGGCTAGTGGCGTTTAGCGGGTTGTGTCGTGGGCTGCTTGAAGGTCATGACGAAGGCAGATAGCTGCTTGCGTGATGAGGGCTGATGGATGAAGGTTAATTAGGGTTTACTTCGTGAGAAGGAGCTGGAAAGTAAGGCGTGAAGGTGGTCAGTGTGTGTTGGAAGTTGATGGGTGTTGAGTGCCTTAATGGCTGCTGTTGGCTGGTGCTTTGATCGGTAAAGAGATTGTTATTTCATGTTGCAAGTGGATGGTTTGGTGTGTTGAATCAGAAGGTAAGAGAGAGAGATTGATGCGTTTTGGGTTTATTCTATTTTGTTCTGGTTTTGTGGCCGAGAGCGAGAGAGGTAAGAGGGGGGTCCAAGAGGATTAGGGTTTGTTGTTTATATATTAGTGTATTAGGGTTTCTGCATGGGTTTATTTGGAAGGAAAGAAATCAAGTAAATTTAATTTGTGTTTAATTTTAATTATTTAAGGCAAGGAATTATTTAAATTTGGTGGGGAATTATTTAAATTAGGGGAGTGATTTATTTATTTAGGAAATGATTTATTTTAATTTTGGAATTTAATTTAATTAGATTTTAATTTAATTTAATTTCAATTTAATTGGTTTTAATTTAATTGGTTTTAATTTTAATTTGTGACATGTTTTAATTATTATTGGGTGTGATTTAATGGGCTTGGGCTAGGGAGGTGTTTTAATAACGGAGGTCCAACAAGCGAACCTAAACTAATCCAGCGAATTTAATCCAACAATTAGTCAATTCTTGACTCTTCCCTTCCGACGTCTGTTTCCCGCGGTTTCCGTAACTTAAAAGGTAGTGCCTCCAAATGAGGCTCATCATCGGGACTTACATTCAAAAATGCAGTGCCTACAGTCGCCCCCATTTTGATGGGACTTGTGCAGTGTGTGACAATGATAATCCTATCAAAGTTATGCATGCAATTTTTTTACTTACCTGGCTCGCTAGCTGTTGCTTAACTTATTTGTTATCCTGAGATGCTTTGACCTTTGGGCTTTGTTCCCGAATTGCGTTGAGAGAGAGCTTTATTCCTCTGGGCTTTATTCCCTAACTGTTTTGAAAGTGGGCTTTATTCCTCTAGGCTTTGTTCCCGAACTGTGTAGAGATATGACTTTATTCCCTTTTGGGCCTTGTTCCCGAACTATGTTGACTGTGGGCCTTATTCCCGAACAGTACTGAATATAGGCTTTATTCCCGAACTGTACTGAATGTGGGGTTTATTCCTTGACTGTGGACTTTATTCCCTGGGCCTTGTTCCCGAACTATGTTAACTGTGGGCCTTATTCCAGAACTGTGTTGAATGTTGGCTTTATTCCCGAACTGTACTGAATGTGGACTTTATTCCCTGACTTTATTGACTGTGGGCTTTGTTCCCTGGGCCTTGTTCCCGAACTGTTTTAAGATAGGGCGTTATTCCCCTGGGCCTTATTCCCGAACTGTTTTGAACGTGGGCTTTATTCCCTTAGGCTTTGTTCCCGAACTGTACTGAATGTGGGCTTTATTCCATGAGCTTTGTTCCCAAACTGTGTTAAGATAGAGCTTTATTCCCCTGGGCTGTATTCCCGAAATGTGTCAAGATAGAGCTTTATTCCCCTGGGCCTTGTTCTCGAACTGCTTTGAAAGTGGGCTTTATTCCTCTAGGCTTTGTTCCCGAGCTATGTTAAGATAGAGCTTTATTCCACTGGGCCTTGTTCCGGAACTGTGTTAAGATAGAGCTTTATTCCCTTGGGCCTTGTTCCCTAACTGTGTTAAGATAGAGCTTTATTCCCCTGGGCCTTGTTCCCGAACTGCTTTGAAAGTGGGTTTTATTCCCCTAGGCTTTATTCCTGAACTGTGTTAAGATAGGACTTTATTCCTCTGGGCCTTGTTCCCGAACTGTGTTAAGATAGAGCTTTATTCCCCTGGGCCTTGTTCCCGAACTGCTTTGAAAGTGGGCTTTATTCCCCTAGGTTTTATTCCCGAACTGTGTTAAGATAGGACTTTATTCCTCTGGGCCTTGTTCTCGAACTGTGTTAAGATAGAGCTTTATTCCCCTGGGCCTTGTTCCCGAACTGTGTTAAGATAGAGCTTTATTCCCCTGGGCCTTGTTCACGAACTGCTTTGAAAGTGGGCTTTATTCCCCTAGGCTTTTATCCCGAGCTATATTAAGATAGAGTTTTATTCCCTTGGGCCTTGTTCCCGAACTGTGTTAAGATAGAGCTTTATTCCCTTGGGTTTGTTCCCGAATTGTGTTGAATGTGGGCTTTACTCCCGAACTGAGCTGACTGTGGGCTTTGTTCCCGAACTATGCTGAATGTGGGCTTTATCCCCGATCTGAGCTGACTGTGGGCTTTGTTCCTGAATTGTACGGAATGTGGGCTTTATTCCCGAACTGAACTGACTGTGGGCTTTGTTCCTGAATTGTACTGAATGTGGGCTTTATTCCCGAACTGAGCTGACTGTGGGCTTTGTTCCCGAACTGTGCTGAATATGGGCTTTATCCCCGATCTGAGTTGACTGTGGGCTTTGTTCCTGAATTGTACTGAATGTGTGCTTTATTCCCGAACTGAGCTGACTGTGGGCTTTGTTCCTGAATTGTACTGAATGTGGGCTTTATTCCCGAACTATACTGAATGTGGGCTTTATTCCCGGACTGATACTGATGTGGGCCTCGACCCTAGGACTCATCTCCAAAACCAATACTGATGCGGGCCTCAACCCTGGGACTCATCCCCGAAACCGATACCGATGTGGGCCTCAACCTTGGGACTCATCCCCGAAACTGATACTGATATGTTGCTGATTCTGGTTGGCTTACAATTGCCGCTTTCTCATTCTTTTTTAAACCTGTGAATAAAAAATAGAACAAACACAGAAAATGAATGCAAATGTGTTACGTGTATGCATGTATGGATGGATGTATTTCCTATTCCGATGGGTTAGGTCTTCCTTGTGCTCCTCGGTGCTTCTCGCCTATAACTGTCTTCGGTCGACCCTGGGCCTGCTTACAGTTTCTTTCTATCAATTCTCTTCTGGTGATTGCTCAGTTTCCTTTGGTCCCATGACTTGATATCTCGTTATGTCCCTGATTCGTGAGGTGGTAGACTGGTCGCCCCCAGTCTTGATTCAGCTTTCTGCTCTCCGCTGTTTGCACTTAGTCAGGATGAACCACATGGTGGGGCCTTCCATATCATCATTCTATATTACATGTTACGAAATAGTCCCGATAATTATACATATTATCGTCCTCAAAGAATGCCCAGTAATGAAACCAGAGAACCCTCAAAACACTCAATGCAACTTAAATCCAAGTCTTTGAATAAATGATCTAAGCCAGACTCAAAATGTGTGTGTGCAAAGGTTCTTTCACAGCTTGATCCTTAAGTAAGCCAACTCAATGATTTCGCTTCAAAAATCGGGATCGATGGGTCAAACCAACCTAGATGTCTCAGTTATGCTCTGCAATTGCTTTTTCGTGCTCAATGTGGTATGGTTTCATTTTTCTTTTCATTTGTCTCTTCTTTTTTCTTTTCGTTTTGAACTTTGTTTTTTAACACACCTACCCTTTAAGGTAGCATTTCTCCTCATGGTGGTCCTAATACTCGCCCATGGGTAGCTTCGCGCTTATCGGTTATAGGTGGTTTAATTCTTTTCTCTATAGACTTTTCTTTCATTTTCAACCATACCACACATCATAACATAAGCAAATCAAGATAGACATCTAAGCAAACGGTCATTCTCCGACCTACAATTTCTTCAACTAGTCACTTTGCTAACTACTCAGGTTTCACTACTAAGAACCATAATCAAGTGCTTACGAGTCTAACATAGATCAATCACTCAAAGTATTGGTTAAAAGCACATCAAGAGTTTATCGTTTCTAAGGTTTCTCCCTAAAGCAAACGATTTCATCATTGGACTTATGTCTAACTAGCAAGGACTAAAAAAATAAACAAATTTTTTTCTTTTTTTTTTTTTTTCTCTTTTTTTTTTTTTTTTTTTTCTTTTTTTTTCTTTTTTTTAAGGCCCCCCAATGGTCTTTCTATCATTTCCGTAAGGTTTTCTGTTTCTCGATTTCCTTTTCCTCGCTATCCATGTTTGCTAAACTCCTCTTGACAAACCCTTTTTTTTCTAACCCAACGGATATCTATGATGGCTTTTAAGACACGTGGTTAACATGATGCGTGTATGCATGAGATGCATGGGATACGTGCGATGTATGAGATATAATATGCATGTGGTTATCAAAAGTATAAAGAGGCAACTTCTATAGGATATATGACTATGGTTCATATGCGGGCTTATAAGGATATGGATAAAGGCTCCCGCCGGTGAAGGGTTGCCTAAAACTAGGTCTCCCCACTCAAGGGTTCGAGCGACCAAGCAAGCGCACCTTTTTTATACCCTAAGGTACGTGCCAACGAGTGATGACACCATATAACGAACCGCCGCTTCGAGTGAAAATGACTTCACGATATATGATTCCATCAAGGTAAGAAACGGTATGCAAAACATATGAGACAAGGTTAACTAAAGCATAAATCGCAAACATTACAAGACAATATTTCGGGGCCGATTCTCTATCCCCAGTGGAGTCGCCAGACTGTAGGACACAGAAATTGGCGATGCTGCTCTAGGGTCGCGGCCTAGATGGGAGTACGGAATATCCCGCGGGGGAACTAAAACGGAGAAATAACATGGATTCGCCACCCGGTGTGAACCGGGACAAAGATTTAAGGCCGCACTCACCCCTCGCAAGGGAAGACCTCAAACCATTGGGTTCGAAATGGTCCCTTACTTATGCCACTTGTAATGATGTGATTTGTGCAATATCTTAACCGAATCTACGCAACATGCTCAAGAACAACCTATATCTAGTTCATGTTCATAAAGATAAATCCTATGTCTAAGTTTGCATGCTTGGAAAGTAAGTCATCGTAACACACGACAACACACGGCAATCTCATGAACATATTTCAATTATATAATGCGAAAAGCAAACAACAACATAAACCTAATGCAAATTCCAAACACAAAACAAATAACTAATCATGCTTAAAAATAAACAACTAAATCATGCTTAAAAATAAATAACATACTAGACTAAGTCATACTTAAAAAATAAATAACATACTAGCAACCTAATCATGCTCAAATACAAATGTCGGATGAAACGAAATACGTGTCTCTCAAGCGGTACGTGGCATTTTATGCCGAGTGCAAACCGCAATACCGTCCATTCGGATTCGGCTACGAAATTTATGTCCGAGTTTCCATCCGATATACCACAAAAGAGAACACGCATTCCGATCATCCAGAATGCATATCATGCATCAATAAACGACTCTCATGCGATAATATATTAAAATAAATAACAAAAAAAATGAAAGATAATAAATAAAGAAAGTGCCCTCAGGTCTAACCTCTTTTGTCGTCTCTCGGAAGCGCGTTACACGGAAGTCGGAAGGGTTGATGCTCCGCAACTTTTCTGGTTCACTAATCCAACGTTTTTCCTCACTGTTTCGCTGTTTGGACTGCTGTTTTCACTCCGTTTCGCTGCTGTTATTGTTGTATTTTCTGGTCAATGTTTTTGGTAATTTAGGCTACTGTTTTTAGGCGGTTTTGTGTAGTTTTTTGGTGCAGTTTCAGGGTGTTTTCTAGACTGTTTTAAGGGTCAAATTTGCGTGAAAATTGGGTAGTGTAGTGGGCTAATATGCGGCAGTGAAGGAGACAGTGCAGTGGGCTGTTTTTGGGCATGCAGTGGAAGACAATGCAATGGCTGTTTGTGCATGACTTTGAGGGGGATTTTGGGGCTGTTTCAGGGTCTGTTTTGGCATGAGTTTGGGGTTGTGTGGAAGGCTAAATACTGCAGTTTTGGTGGATGGATATGCGGCAGATTGGGCAGTTTGTTTGGTGACTTGTGCGGCAATGGAATGGAGTAGGGGGTGGTGCGGCAATGCAAGGGTTATTGTGCTTCTTGATGGACGGTAATTCAAGGGTTTTTGATGTGTGTCTCTTGTGTGAATGAGTTATGATGAGGGCATCTGGACGTGTCTAAGGGTTTGTTTTTGTTTAGTTCTTGGGGGGCTTGCGCTGAATGGGGCAAGTGGCTTGCTGTTACGTGGGTAATGGCTTGTATGTGTGCGTTGAGTGTGTGCGTTGAGTGCGCGCTTTCAGTTTCTTGTGAAGGGTTTGATGGTCGTTGCTGAGTGGGATCCTATTATTTTATTCTCGGCAGTTGGCTAGTGGCATTTAGCGGGTTGTGTCGTGGGCTGCTTGAAGGTTATGACGAAGGCAGGTAGCTGCTTGCGTGATGAGGGCTGATGGATGAAGGTTAATTAGGGTTTACTTCATGATAAGGAGCTGGAAAGTAAGGCGTGAAGGTGGTCAGTGTTTGTTGGATGTTGATGGGTGTTGAGTGCCTTAATGGCTGATGTTGGTTGGTGCTTTGATCGGTAAATATGGTGTTATTTCATGTTGCAAGTGGCTGGTTTGGTGTGTTGAATCAGAAGGTAGAGAGAGAGATTGCTGTGTTTTAGGTTTATTCTATTTTGTTCTGGTTTTGTGGCCGAGAGCGAGAGAGGCAAGAGGGAGGTCCAAGAGGATTAGGGTTTGTTGTTTATATATTAGTGTATTAGGGTTTCTACATGGGTTTATTTGGAAGGAAAGAAATCAAGTAAATTTAATTTGTGTTTAATTTTAATTATTTAAGGCAATGAATTATTTAAATTTGGTGGGGAATTATTTAAATTAGGGGAGTGATTTATTTAATTAGGAAGTGATTTATTTTAATTTTGGAATTTAATTTAATTAGATTTTAATTTAATTTAATTTAATTTAATTGGTTTTAATTTTAATTTGTGACATGTTTTAATTATTATTGGGTGTGATTTAATGGGCTTGGGCTAGGGAGGTGTTTTAATAACGGAGGTCCAACAAGCGAACCCAAACTAATCCAGCGAATTTAATCCATCAATGAGTCAATTCTTGACTCTTCCCTTCCGACGTCCGTTTCCCGCGGTTTCCGCAGCTTAAAAGGTAGTGCCTCCAAATGAGGCTCATCATCGGGACTTACATGCAAAAAAGAAGTGCCTACAATTACTAATCGTAATTAGATCGAATAAGCGTATAAAAGACAAGGGTGTTACCAGTAAAATTAGTAATATTATGGAAAATACAATTGCTCGTATTTATGAATCGGACATAAATACGATCAGGATTGGCATTCCGAGCTCCAACCCTAACAAGGTCACCATAGTTACTGCTAAAAATAACCTTTTTAGACGATTGTCTTTCTTTCATCGCTATTCGAAAAGGTGTTATTAGGGTTCTGAAGCGTCATTAGGAATACTTGAAGATATATTGGTATTCCTTAAATATAGCCATCACATCCATCAAATCGGTTTCATTTCCACTCCCAAATGTGCCAAGTGTCATCGATTTGTGACTTCCGTACCCAAACTAAACGACTGAGATTGACCGAGCATGTGGCACTTATCTGAGCATTTGATTAAAATTAAATGGTTAAGATTGACTCTTGCACGTGACAGTCATCTGTGCCTTCAACTCTGAATCAATGGCTAGAATTGATCTGAGTAGCCTATATAAAGACTACTTCTCAACTTCTCATAACTTTTAGCTTTGCAAAAACTCTTAAAATCTCTATAATTCTTTTCTGTATCTTCAAGCAACCAACTGTCTCCAAGCAACCAAGGCCTCCAATCTTCATCATTAACCATCTCAATATTTCATCATACAAATGAGAGTCTCTTAACCTTTCTCATTTTCTCATTCTGATAGTTATTTTATGCTTTAATGCAACTGTATGATTTATGTGTTGTGAATGACAAATATGGCATGCTTTTGGGCTTTTTCTGGGTTTATTGTGGTTTGAGCATGTTTTCTGAGTTTGTGTTTGAATATGATGAACTTCACATGTTTTCTGGGTTTGTGGACTGTTGCTCGTGTTTTTGGATTATTTTGGTGTTCTTGCTTTATTTCAGGATTCTTATTTCAATTTTATGCATACATTTCTGGGTTTTTGGTGGGTTTAGATTCACATGAATAGGTTGGGTTGGGTCTCTATTTTTGGTTACATTATTATTCTGTAAAAATTTACTATTTCACCATCGCTATGACATTTAGAGCTTTCTAAGATTAGCTACTCGGTACGGATGACATAATAACTCTACGTAGATAATAGGCCCAACTAACAGTAAAATAGGCTCATAACTTATGGAACATGCTTAAGTTAACTTAACTAACTTTATTCCTTAGGTCATTCATTTATAGGAATGTCGGAATCTGAAGCCTTTTCTGCAAGTCCCCTTGTTGTTTTGCCTGTCGAGGTACATGTTCCACATCTTACCGACTCAATTGTTGTGGGAAGCTTGGGCTCGCCAGAACTTGAGGACCTTGATACTACCCTAACCTCTTCTGAAGAAAAGAGCCAACCATTATTTGTTAGACATCCTCGCCTTAACCTAGTGCAGCCTCCCATGGATTTTGAAGGCTTGGACATAGATAGACCTTCTACAATGACCTGGGCCGGGCTAGACCAATTGCGGGAGAGATTCCCCGACGAGATTGTTCTGTATGTTCCTGAAAAGGGTGATCAGGCTAGCCGACCAAATAGTAGTCAAGTGGATCTTTGCACTGCGTTCTTGATATGGGCTTGCGTCTACCTATTTAAGGATACTTTGCCAAGATGCTAACAATAATGAACTTGTCCTCATACCAACTGAATCTGAACAAGTGGAGGGTGCTTGACGGGCTCTGTGTAATTTGGAGTCGGGCCAGCCTAGGCGAGCTGTCGGTTGAAGACCTGAAGATGCTCTATCGATTGAATATCAACCCTAAAGAGTATAAGGGTTGGTACTACTTGTCCACCTACGCATGAGGCAAGCACTCGATCATCAATCTCCCAGCTACCAACAAGATTTTCAAAGACAAGTGGTGTTGGGTCGGGGAATCGTGGGGTCAGCGACATATCTACTATGATGAGGAGATCATCGTCTCGACCGTATTTTGGACTGGAGGTAACGACCTAACCTTCTCACCCCTTTTTTCTCTACTTAGAATTCTCATCCTAACTTAATTAACAAACTTGTACCCTTTGTAACTTGCTGGGGTGACCCATCAAAGGTTCGTCATGAGATCAAGACGAGGGTATAATTTGTGTCTCGGTACGCGGGCCACTACCGGGACATAGTCAACATTTTCGCCTTTGCCGATGCAGGCCTCATATGGGGCTCCCTTCTTCAACCAGCAAACAGCCCAATAGATACTAAGTAATTGACTTATTGTTTTCTTACTTTACTATTTATGTTCTTTAATTCTATTTGACTCGATCATTTGTTTATTATTTCTAACCTTGTATTTTTCTTAATGCAACAATGTCTGAGAAAATGGTCAGTCCCTTCCAAGTAACGAGGGCGGCCAAACACCTAGCCCAGGGCGGGCAAAGTAAAACCCGGCCTCGGCTCACTACTCCGATATCTCCCTAAAAAAAAAATAACAAAAACCAAGACAAACCCGAACTCCCTCGACCCGAACCATCAACACGCCTCCATCGGCCCCAAAATAATAAAAAATGGGTCCACCAGGTCGGTAGTGAGGCTACCGAGCCTAGAAAATTATGGTTTAGTTCCAGAGCTAGATCCACAAAATACACTGATATTAGTAACTCGTCTTCTTGAAATTTTCACATTTTTTACACTCTCTCTTATTTGGATATGTCGAAAAGAGAAATGACGAGCTGTATTTATAGATCCTGAAAAAATATGAGTAATAAAGAAACTAGTATCTACAAAATGACAATTAACAGATGAATAGTAAAATAGATCGTGAAAGACAAAAAAGTTAGATATAGTCAGAAAATTTAAAGTAAAAGAAATCAAAACAGTAAATTGAATTAAATCAAAATAATAAATTAAAGTACATCAAAATAATAATTTAAAGTAAATGAAATCAAAGTAATAAATTGAAATAATATGTATTGGTAGTTGTGATTGTGATTGTGGCTCATATCTTCCTCTGATTTTACGTCCGGTAACGACTTGAACGCCCTCTATGGGTCGGAGATATGCTTCTCATCTAATTTTCTTAAAACTCGAAAAACAAGGTCTTTTAAAGTCAGATTTCCGAGACTGTATTGTTGTCTTTCTTTTTGAAATTGTGTATGCAAATTACAAATTACTTTATGAACATGTCCACTAGGATGCGTTTCAAGAATCAATGATATATCATCTAAAGACTCCCTACTCAAGCCATCTCTAATTAATTGAATTTTATCTTTGCGATTGTCAGATACCATTCTTAAATAACGACAATGAGTGTTGCATGTCCAACGTGCATATTTATAACAAACACCTAATTATTTAGCTTTTCATTTCTTAGCATAAATGTTTTTCCTTAAACCAAGCATGTAAGAAATGAAGGAGTCAGATAACTCACCTTCCAAGCGAACCCTTATTTCAATTACCCAACGAATTCACTAGGAGTACAATTGATCATAAGAAGCCTCATTCTTTCGGTGTGTGCTTTGTAAATTTTTATCAGAGCATTTTGGGGGAGAGAAGGAAAATGATTGTGGAATTTATTACATGCCTTGATTGTAGAGTATCAGTAATTTTAGGAAACTAAAAGAACCGACATATAGTCATGAAGTACCATTATCCGCTATTTACCCGGGGTGTAAGATTCTGACAAAAAGAAAAATGATGCAAAACACAAGAGAATATTAAATATTAATTTTCAGATTATAATTTATATATTATAACTTAAGTAAGATTAATATATAGTCTCATATTAAGAGTTTCACCCTTCACCCGAACAAAATACAATTAGCTACTCATTATTTGAATAAAAAAACATGCATATTTTTATTAATAGAAGAAATAAAACACATAAAAACTTGAAAATTAAAACACACAAAAGCTGAAACTCCATAAATTTTCAGAGAGAAAATTATGAAGCATATTGCTTTTCTAATGTGATAAACACCTTTATTTATAGTAGAGGGCTGTAACGACCGAGGATTTTAACTACTGTTTCACTATGAGACGAGTGTGACGAAATGTAAATAATGTTTGGAAACATATGCTCTCATGAGATGACTATCGGTAGACTCTTCGAGAATCCGATATTAGATGTTACAAGGTACCATTCCGAATAGCCCATAGTGATAATTCGAAGAAGAATTCGAAGAAGAATTCGAAGAAGAAGAAGAAGAAGAAGAAGAAGAAGAAGAACATGTCCACATGTAGAGGACTGGGGGGACGGCGATACGTAATGCCCCCAGATCCTAGTTCACGACTAGGGATGATAGATGCCCCTATATCCTAGCTTCAGAGCTCGAAGGGTAGCATAGATCCGCACCCCCAGTTCTAGTTCAGTGGCTTGGGGGACAGCGATATGTATCGCCTCAAGACCACCAGTTTTAGGGACAGTAGTGGCATGCTTTGGGGGACGGCGATACGTAACGCCCCAAAGTCATGGATTTGCACTTGTGGCTCTAGTTAGTCGTATGGGGGACGAAGTCATCACTATTTGTAAAATACATGGTGTTTTTGTACAAATTAACTATGCGACAAAGGAAATTGCTCTTTTATCATTTTGTAATCGGATTACTTGGATATATATAAATGATAAAAGTCCATATGATTAGTACCATATTAATAAGATATGATACGGTATTAATCCACGAACTGTTTAATCATTAAATATCCATAGTCGTAGTATTATCGAGAATGGACATCAATAATGCGGAATAGACTAGTATTACACTTGTGTGCGTTATGGAAGCTTAACAACATAGTTCTCATATATTTAAGTATTAGATACTTATGCAAGTGTGATATGAGGTTCTGTTAGCCGTTGGACTGGGAACAGCTTCGCTCTGGATAGACCCCTCAGAGTCTCATTGGTAGTGTGACTATGTGTCTATATGAATCCGAATCAGGGTGGGTGTATGTGGTCTTAACCTGAGACTTGCATCGCTAATACTTGCGGCAATCAATACGCTTTGGTTTTGATCTTCCAGAACTTTAATAGGTTTTTTGTACGCCTCTTCTGGGTTTAATGAGAATCGTAGTGTATTAGGTGTGATGTCAAGATGGAAGTATCACTTCAGTCATAGGAGATGATAATCACGTAGGATACATAACTAATACTCTTAAATGCTGCAGCTATCGGGATAATATGACTAGGTCATGATTATCCAATTACAGAGACCAGTTGCTAGTGATCCGATATATGCTTCGTACAGGACATGCACAATTCCAGCCCTAGGCCTAACATGTGACATCCGATACTGGATCGAATTACGCAATACATTGTAAACTACGCCTGATACAGATTATATATTCTTCGTTGAATATTTCTGGAGAATTGGGTAGGCACGGTGTTTTGCTAGAAGCCAACCATATCTTGTAAATCAGTAAGAACGCGGTATGGGGTACGCACGTGTTCGGATAGTCCGATGACCGTATTTACTGCCAACATATCCAGGGATCTCTTGGGTCGCTTCCCAAAGATTCACCGATGACATTTGACTCGAACAGAATTAATCCGGGATTAATTAAGAGAGAGAAAATTAATCTGGGATTAATTCGACTAGAAGAGAGAACATGATTAATTTGGAATTAATCGGTAAAGTAAATTTAATAGTTAAATTGGATTTTACTATTTAATTTATTTAATTGGGCTAAAATAATATATCGGATATATTAATTGAAATTGAATTTCAATTAGGAATTAAAATTGGATTTTAATTCAAGCGAACGAATTAATTTAGAATTAATTCGTAAGCGACTTTCGTAATAATTTTGCTAGGCATTATTATTTAATTAAATTGGATTTAATTACGTAGCGACGGAAAATTCATTTAGTCAGATTAGACGAACCGGGCCCAAAGTGTGTTGTGTTTGCCAACTTGAATTTGGAATTTAATGGGTGGGACCCACAACTTACATCAATTGTTTGACAAGCTAATGTGAGTAGTTGGCATCATTTAAAAAGGCATCTTTTTGTCAACTCACACACAACTTTTGAAACAAGTTTTTGAAACTTAAAAACACTATTCATCATCTCTCTCTTTTCTTCATGTTGGCCGAACCTACTCCCACTTGTTCTTGAATTTTTGTTGCAAAAATTCATTCAAGCTAGCACTTAAGGAGTCAAAGAAAGATGATAGGAAAGCTCACACAAGAGTTTGGAACTCAAAAGGAGGGCTTTGAGCTTCTACATCCAAGGAAAAACTTTTGAACTTCAACCGATCAATGTAAGTTAATTCCGCAAACTTTACTTGATTATTCACACACAAATCAATCTTAGAGATCCTTGGCATGTCTAGGACACTAACAATGGTATCAAGAGCCAATCTAAGCATGATTTGAAATCTAGGGTTCTAAACTTTAATTTGGGGATTTTATGATTGGAGTGTGAAAATTCGAAATTGGTTGTTTGGTTGTGATTAGATGATGATGAATTGGATTTTTGCATCATTAGATTTGAGAAATTGATTGGATCAAAAATTTCCCCAAATCCTAAGCCATGGCCGAATGGAACCCTATGTAGTGCTCATGGTGTTTTTTTGAATTTTGACAATTGGATGTGTTAAAAGCATGAAATGAATATTGATTGTTGATTTAATTGGATTGAAATCAAAATTGGGTGTTATTTCATGTAATTGCCGTGAGTATGAAGCATGTTGAATGAGTTGATTTTGCTTCAATTTGTGTTGGACATGAATTGGATAAGTAAAGCATGATTAATTAGATTAATTAGTGTTTTGGAAACATTAGATTAATTGATTAATTGTGCCTATTACACTTTGATTGAATTAATAAGATATTTGGAATATTATGTTAATTTAATTTGTTGTATTTTGGCTAATGGGCTTGGTTGGGCAAAATATGGTATTGGACAATTGGGTTGGATCCAATTGGGCTTAAAACCATTTCCATAAAGTCCAAATATAACTATTGGGCATTTAATAATTTTAATTGGGCCTAATGAGCCTAAATTGATTTTGTGGCATAGGGTGATTCCTAAATTGGGCCTTGGCATCTTGGGTTGGATCCATAATGGCCAAAGCCCATGCCTAAAGAATTAATTTAAAGCCCATTGGACTTTAATTGAATTGACATTGGATGCTATTGGGCCTTTGAGACCCATTTAGATCGGATTTGGAATACAAGTCTAAAAGGCACTATTAAAAGTGTAATTATTTAAATTGGAATTAAACCAGAATTAGTATTGGATACAATTTAAATTGGATTTAAAATTATAGTTCGATATAATTCAAGAATACGTACTTTGAGTATTTATTCTTAAACGAGTTGGACTCGTGCAAATCAAATTGTTGTATGAATATTGGATAGTCACTAATCAAAGATTAATTAATTGGATTAGATTGATTGACATCATGCTTTGTGTGAATACTTGGATGTATTTATATGAATAGTGTATATCAGATGGATATTAGTTGGTTTGGGGGTAATTTTGGAAATTGTTGTAAGTATGATTACTTATTTATTAAATTGGACTTGCGTGTCCAGCCTTTCACCTCCTTATCTCATTGTATTTCTCTTCTCACCAATTCCCCTCAATGTAAATGAGGTTTCTTTAAATGTTATGTAATTGGGTAGAAGTATGTAAAGTGCTAGCGGGAGAAAGGAAAGAGAGTGATTTTTTCTAGGAACAAATTGTATTTATATATCCATCCGCATATCATTATTATTTTATTCGCGCCTTATTATGCTTTTAGAATGCATGTTTAAGGGTGTATGATGAGACCTAATCAAAGATAATAAATTGGTTGCCAATTTACGCGAAAAAACCCTCACTTTAATATTAAGTGTTTTCCTTCCATTGAGTGGTTATTTCTCAAGATCCAAGATTGGCATTGGTTTGTTGGCCAAATTCAAGATCATTGTCCATCGAGGATGTGTTTGAACCACGAAAGCTTTGTTATATATCGCATGTCTTGGGCGGTTGTGACTTGTTGGCCAAAGTCAAGGTCACTTCTTGTTCATCGACGTGGATTACGAAGCTTTCCAACTGTCAATGGGTCACGCTTAATTGGAATAATTAAGCTTATTGAGCCAAAGCCAAGACTTAGTTGATTCAGAGGAAAATGTTAGGATGATATATTGGATATATGTTTTGGACTTGGAGGTCCACCTACCGGATCTAGAAGTTTGATGGGATCCAATTGATCTTAGAGATCTACCTAGTTAAGTTTCATACAGCTTGTTGGCCAAAGTCAAGGTTTTGTGTTATTTAACAGGATCCTAACCCACTAGGACACTGGGTTCACGAGTACTCCACATAGGGTTAGAGGCTTGCCGAAAAATGTTGGGAGGCTAGTATTAAATTTTCAATTTCGTTTAAATATCTTCCAACACGCGCTCTTTTA
This sequence comes from Zanthoxylum bungeanum, assembly GCA_019454045.1. Lineage (NCBI taxonomy): Eukaryota > Viridiplantae > Streptophyta > Magnoliopsida > Sapindales > Rutaceae > Zanthoxylum > Zanthoxylum bungeanum. The sequence continues at coordinate 75,918 of SKCR01003760.1, read as the reverse complement.
TTTTATTTATCGTTGTTATAAATATATTAGTTGGACTAATATTGTTTTATTGCTTTCTTTGAACAGTTAGACTGTACATGACACTACTCCACTTGTAGTTGATTATATAGTTGGACTATAGTAACCATTACATTTTTAGTGTACCTGAAATCCTTGATTGGATAGTTGGACTATTGCAATCAAGATGGCTGGAAAGATTAGTGTTAGGGACATAATGGGTGATAACAGCTCTAATTTTTCAGATTGGGAGATGAATCTGAGGATAGTCCTGGGAGCCGAGAAGTTACTCTATGTCATAGAGAAACCTCTCGAGCCTAAGCCCGGAGTTGAGCAAATAGTAGAGCATGAGCTTTGGAAGACTCATCGTGATGATAACTTTAGTGTTCAATCTATCATGCTTGCCGCAATGACTCCTCAATTCCGTCGTCAGAACAAAGGATTGGATCCTTATAGTATGATGTTGAAATTGAAGGATCTTCACAGATCTAACCTTAGATCTCAGAAGTATGAATTGCAAAAGAAACTCTTTCGCTCTCGTATGTCAGAGGGTACATCTGTCAAGCATTTTTTGTCTCAGATGATTACTGACATCGAACAGCTAGGTCAGCTGGGCATAACCTTCAAAGCCGAGACTTCCATAGATTTGATCTTACAGTCTCTGCCCGAATGCTGGGGCGGGTTCGTCATGAACTACAATATGATGAACCAAGAAAATACTATTTGAGAGTTAATGGCTATGCTGAAAGAATCAGAGCCAGAACTTCTGAATGGCAATATGCACGAGGCGCACCTTACTTCGACATCCCAGATGGTCAAGGCTTGGCCGAAGGCTTCTAGGGGTGTGAAGAAAAGGAAGAAAAAATGCAAGGCTAAATCATCACAGTCTTCTGGGAAGACTAAGGACATATCCCAAGACGTCTGCCTACATTATGGCAAACGAGGTCACTGGAAGCATGACTGCCGTGAGTACAAGGCGAAGTTGAAGGAAGTGAAGACGGGCAAGGCTCCAACTTCAGGTGTGTTTATTATAAACAAGTCCACTACTAGTTTTAAAAATTGGATTTTTGATTCTGGATGTGGTACTTACATATGTACTGGTGTGCAGGATCTGCTAATTAGTAGGATACTGGCTTCAGATGAGATCGACCTACGAGTTGGAAACAGGACGAGAGTCGCTGTTTTGGTCGTTGGGACCTATGTGTATCTTTCTTTGGGGCATGTAATTACATTAGGTGACTGTTATTTTGTACCTAGTTTGACTAAGGAACATCATCTCTGCATTTTGTTTAACTCATTGTGGGTATACCTTTGTATTTCGGAACACTGGGTGTTTTGTATATAAAGATAACATTTTGATATGTAAAGCAGATGTTAATAATAGTATTTATATTTTGAATATAAATGAATCTCAAACATATAATATGACAAACAAAAGGCTCAAACTGAATAAATCAGATGACACTTATTTGTGGCATTATTGTCTGGGACACATTAACAAGACTCGTATATCCACACTTTTGAAGAGTGGATACTTGGACAGATTTGATCCTAATTCATATGACGTCTGTGAATCTAGTTTATTAGGCAAAGTGCTTAAAACGCCTTTTAGTGGTAAAGGTGTACGTGCCACCGAGCTGTTAGTCCTCGATCATAGTGACATATACAGGCCCATGTCTAGCAAGGCTAGAGGTAGTTATGAATACTTCGTAACCTTTACGGATGTTGCATCGCGTTATGGTTATGTGTATCTTATGCAACATAAATCGGAAATTTTTGATAAATTCAAAGAGTTTCGACATGAAGTAGAAAAACATACCAGAAAAAGTATTAAAACATCACGGTTGGACCATGGTGGAAAATACTTGAGCAATGAGTTTCTCGATTACTTGAAAGAGTATAGTATTCTTTCACAGTGGACTCCTCCCGGAACACCTCAATTGAGTGGTGTGTCCGAATGGAGAAACCGAACTTTGTTGGACATGGTAAGGTCAATAATGAGTCGCACTGAGCTACTAATTTCCTTCAGTGCAATACTTATTTTGAATAAGGTTCCGACAAAGTCTGTTGGACGGACTCCATATGAAATATGGACAGGAAATAAATCGGGTTTCTTGTTCCTGAAGATTTGGGGATGCTGGACATATAATTAAACGTTTGGATGGTACCAAACTATAACCCAAATCGGATAAGTGCCTATTTGTAATTGGTTATCCTAGGAAAACCAAAGGATATTGTTTCCACAACCTATAAGAGAACAAATATTTGTTGCTCTCCATGCGGTTTTCCTTAGAGGAATTCCTAAATGCAGTGGCAAATGGGAGGAAAGTATAACTCGATGAAAATCGGAGTGATACTGTTCCTGGCATCGATCCCCTCACGGAACACGAACAGTTCATCAGGGATGAGATTGTTCCACAATCTTCTAATACACAAGAACCGCGTAGGTCGGAGAGAGTCAGAAAACAACCTGAGAGGTATGGGTTTCTGATCTCACCTCATGTAGATATTAATCTTATTGAGGATAAAGAGCCAGCTACGTATAAGGAAGCGATACAAGGTATCGACTCCGCTTTATGGTAAGATGCCATGAAGTCCAAAATGGATTCCATGTATACCAACCACGTTTGGACACTGGTTGATGTACCAGAAGGCATTGTGCCTATTGGTAGCAAATGGGTCTTCATGGTGAAGATAGACATGGATGGCAACATACAAACGTACAAAGATAGGCTTGTAGCGAAATGGTATCGTCATCAACATAATGTCGATTACGACGAAACCTTTTACCCGTTGCCATGATTAAATCCATTCGGATAATGCTTGCTATTGCTGCATATTTCAATTATGAAATATGGCAGATGGACGTCAAAACCGCTTTCCTTCACGGAAACCTTTTGGAGGATGTTTATAGACAACAGCCTGACGGTTTTGTCGTGCCAAAATATGCAAACAAGGTTTGCAAGTTAAATCGATCCATTTATGGATTGAAGCAAGCATTGTGTTCTTGGAACCAACGTTTTAATGAGATCATATTACAATATGGTTTCATTCAAAACGAAGATGAATCTTATGTATATAATAAGGTTAGTGGGAGCGCACTGACAATGATTTTCTTATACGTTGATGATGTATTGTTTCTTAGCAATCACATTCCCATGCAAATATCAGTGAAAGCTTGGCTTTCATTAATAATTCTCCATAGAAAAACATGGGAGATGCAACATTTATTTTAGGAATAAGGATCTACAAGGATAGATCTAAAAGTTGTTGGCACTCTCCAAGAACTCGTACATTGACTAATATGTACGCGACCTGGTGTCTCATATACTTTGAGCATCTGTAGTCACTATCAGGCCGATCCAGGTGATGGTCACTGGATTGATGGTAAGAATATCCTTAAGTATCTTAGACGAATTAATGATGATTTCTTAGTATATGGAGAAGGAGAACTTGAGGTGACTGGGTTCACCATTGTAAGTTTCCAAACCGATAAAGACGACTATAAGTCGCAATCATGGTACATATTTTGTTTGAGCAACGAAACAGTGAGCTGGAAATCTTCCTAGCAAGATACTGTTGCCGATTCAACAACAAAAGCGAATTATATTGCTACGGTTGAGGCAGCAAAAGAAGCATTTTGGATCTATTAAATTCCTAATTGGATTAGGAATAGTTCTGTTAGCAGCTGAGCTGGGCTACAACACAGGCTAAAGAATTAAGGCCTCATCAATGATCCAATTATGTACTTCGATGGTTTCATCTAATTCGTGAGATCATACATCGTGGCGATGTCAAGATCAAAAAGATTGTTTCAGATGATAACCTTGCAGATCCGCTGACGAAAGCTTTATCTCAGCAAAAGTTTGAGCGACATGTACATAGTTCAGGTGTTGGACACTTGAGTGATTGGCTATAGGCCAAGTGGGAGATTGTTGGACAATTATGACCCATAGCATCACTATTTATAAAAGACAGGGTGTTTTTATACAAATTAACTATGTGACAAAGGAAATTGCTTTTTTATCATTTTGTAATTGGATTACTTGGATATATATAAATGATAAAAGTCCATATGATTAGTACCAGATTAATAAGATATGAGACAATATTAATCCACGAACGGTTTAATCATTAAATATCACTAGTCGTAGTATTATCGAGAATGGACATCGATAATGCGGAATAGACTAGTATTACACTTGTGCGCGTTATGGAAGCTTAACGACATTGTTCTCATATATTTAAGTATTGGATACTTATGCAAGTGTGATAGGAGGTTCTGTTAGCCGTTGGACCGGGAACAGCTTCGCTCTGGATAGACCCCTCAGAGTCTCATTGGTAGTGTGACTATGTGTCTATGGGAATCTGAATCAGGGTAGGTGTATGTGGTCTTAACCTGAGACTTGCATCGCTAATACTTGCGACAATCAGTACGTTTTGGTTTTGGTCGTCCGGAGCTTTAACAGGTTCTGTGTACGCCTCTTCTGGGTTTACTGAGAATTGTAGTGTATTGGGTGTGATGTCAATATGGAAGTATCACTTCAGTCATATGGAGATGATGATCACGCAGGATACATAATTAGTACTCTTAAATGCTGTAGCTATCGGGATAATATGACTAGGTCATGATTATCCGATTACAGAGACCAGTTGCTAGTGATCCGATATATGCTTCGTACCGGACAGACACAATTCCAGCTTTAGGCCAAGCATGTGACATCTGATATTGGATCGAATTACTCAATACATTGTATAATACGCCTGATACAGGTTATATATTCTTCGTTGAATATTTCTGGAGAATTGGGTAGGCACGGTGCTTTGCTAGAAGCCAATCATATCTTGTAAATCGGTAAGAACGTGGTACGGGGAACGCACGTGTTCGGATAGTCCGATGACCGTATTTACTGCCAACATATCCAGGGATCTCTTGGGTCGCTTCCCAAAGATTCACCGATGACATTTGACTCAAACAGAATTAATCTGGGATTAATTAAGAGAGAGAAAATTAATCTAGGATTAATTGCGGCAAGAATTAATCTGGGATTAATTCGACTAGAAGAGAGAACACGATTAATTTGGAATTAATCGGTAAAGTAAATTTAATAGTTAAATTTGATTTTACTATTTAATTTATTTAATTGGGCTAAAATAATGTATCGGATATATATAATTGAAATTGGATTTCAATTCAAGTAAACGAATTAATTTAGAATTAATTCGTAAGCGACTTTCGTAATAATTTTGCTAGGCATTATTATTTAATTAAATTGGATTTAATTACGTAGCGACTTAAATTTTTTTTAGTCGGATTTAGCCCTGGGCATTATCGGATTCGGATCGGATCAGATCGAATCCGAATCCGATCCGATAAACTCACTGAAATTTGATTCGATCGGACTCGAATATCTTGTCAAACTCGATCTGATCCGAATAATTTCGGATCGGATCAGTTTGATTCGATAAGTGATCCGAATTTGGAATAATATCCGAAATTTGATAATGATCCGAATTCGGAAAATTATCCAAAATTTGATAATGATCTGAATTCGGTAAAATATCCGAAATTTGATAATATCCGAAATTTGATAATGGATTTGAATTTGATAACAAATCTGAATTTCATGTGTGCCCGAATATGCAAGTTATTATATGAAAAATGAAACAAAATTTGAAACTTGATCGAGAATAGGTACTCAAAATCAAGCTCAGTTCAACATCAAAGATGAACATGAACCGAAAATTTCAAGCTATGGCAATAATACTAGGCTTGGTTGCATTAAAAATAAAACTCCAATTATGTGATATAAAGAAGGCTTCTTTCACACAGTGAACTACCTTCTGCAAACTCAAGTATATATGTTATCACAAGTATTGTCCAAATACTTTGATACATGAAATAAAGCATCCAGTTCCATTTTTTAATCAACCGAAAACAGCCTCAGTTTTAATATAGTACATAAGATACTGGATCATATAAAGAAACATTGATTTCAACCAAAAAAACACCATTTTTGAAATGAAAATCAGAATAACACCCAATTGAGAACGAAATCTGAAAATGACAAACCTGTAAAGAAGAAGAAAAAATCAGAAAGCTGAGATCAAATTGGCCTCAATTCCTTATATGGTAGAGAACTATAGAATGAACTAACAAATCAAGTACAATTCCAAAATATCTTATTCGCTTTTGAAACATTTCAATTAACCAAATAGTTAAGTAGGCAATGATCTTGTAGTTACAATAGCATGTTGCTAGCCAGTAAATGCATCAAATCACATTTAGAAGCAGAAATCAATCGACACCTCAATCAAAATTCATATTCTCCTTATGTGTGTGTGTATATATTTCTTAACATCATTGAACCAATCCAGTTTCAAGAAGGCTGTAGACACCACCAGCACAAAACAACATGGCCAATGTTGAACTAAGGACACAGTTAAACGTAACACAAACAAACTATTAACATAAGCCAAGTTAATATGCAAATTTCAATTCTAAGGAATCAAACCTGGAGAACCCAGTGGGCACAGCTCAAAAATCTCGCAACACCAAGCGCAAATACATAATGGGTCGTGAATGGTTCAACAATCTGAAAATATAAAATTATCATTATTGAGAAAACAGTACCAATAAAAGTAAAATTATTTAGGACTGAAAAACAGACCAATTTCGAGTTGCTAAACATATATGTTGGCACTTGAGAAAATATACCTTTGTTAAACTCAAACAGTGCTTAATTCAACTTGTTGAAGTAAGTTCACCCAATTCAGAAAATAAATTCAAATTATATATCAAAAACCAAAATCCATTCAAAGTTTACTGGCAGGAAATTAGTAATTACAAAAAAGAACTTTGTCAAAATTGTACCTTCAAGCTAATTGGACTCAAACTATGGTGCCAACAACATGATCCAGTGATTGTGATTCAGATTGTAACTTATGATATTCATCAAATAAAATACAAATATATATATATATATATATATATTCTAAGTTAGTAAGTTTGCATTTTATGGTATTCACTATAACAATTAAAAAACTAATTAATAAGTTTTTTTTACCTTCCTCAAGCTTTTCGTAGTACTCTGCCTCCAATAGCATGGCTTCCACTTCATTGGTTTTGTCAATTGTAAGCATATTCCGTATCCAATTTTGAGTGCATATTAGAGCCTCGACCATAACGGGAGTTAATGAGCTATGAAAACTATCAAGAACACGACCGCCCGTACTAAATGCCGATTCAGATGCCACAGTCGATACCGGCATTGCAAAAATGTCACAAGCAATCCTAGCCAAAATTGGATACTTACCAGTATTTATTTTCCACCACATCAGAACACTAAAGCTAGGGTCACGACTAGTCTCATAGGGTTCCATCAAATACATTTCAACCTCAGTACTATCCTCTTGATGAATGACATGACTAGTCTGAAAAATTTGAAATGGATCATCAGGTTGAACGTTTGTATTGCGCTTACGCACTCTATCTTGTGCTCGCTGTCTAATAAACGGCTGAGATTGTGTCATACTAGCACTAGACCCATCTCCACCAACACCAGTTACACCCCCAGCCCTTGATCCATCACCGTCAACAAACAACCCATTTGTGCCATACCAATCATTATACATATCGTATAATCTTTTCAATAAATCTCTAGTAGACTTTCTCATTTCCTCTATCTTAACATCATCATTATCAAAAAATATACTAAAGCAAACGGAGGCAAATGTCATCTTACGTCGTGGATCAAAAATAGTACTCACAATCAATAATTTATTGATTTTGGCAGTGGTCTCCTAATATTTATCAAACTTCATCTTCGTAGATATGGCCATTTCATGCAAAAGAGGATGTTCATTACGCGCCAGATTTTTCAAGCTAGTATGAATCTTGCAAATCTGGTTGTAGGTGAAACAAGATGTGACGGTGTGGATGAGGCACTGAACATATTCGTTGCATCATAAAAAATCTCCAAAAAATCAGCAAAGTATTGAGCTTGCTCCCAATCCATATATGTAGGAGGCCTAATCATTTTGCTCTCATTTTCATCATCTCTAAAATATGGAGCATAGTGACCATCATCATCAATCATTCGATCAAAGGCCTTCTGGAAGTCTAATGCAGCATTCAACATTAAGTAGGTGGAATTTCACCTAGTAGGAACATCTAAGATGACAATGCCTTTGCTCTCAATCCTCTCACGTGCTACCACCGATTTAAATGCTTCCAATCTTGATAGAGAAGATCTCACATACTTAACAGCATTTCGAATTGCTATAATGTTGTCGTCCAATTCTTTCAGACCATCAGACACAACTAAGTTTAATATGTGAGCACAACACCGCATATGCACATACTCTCCATTAAGCACCAATGTATCTCCCATCCACGTCATCATCTTCCTCACCAACTGTTGGATGGCTACGGCATTGGCACTGGCGTTATCCACAGTTATAGTAAAAATTCTCTCGATACCCCAGTGTTGTAAACAAGACTCTATTAACCTTCTGATAGTGTCTCCTTTGTGATTGTTAATTGGACAGAAGCTAAGGATTCGCCGATGCAACTGCCAATCATTGTCTATAAAATGGCCAATGATAACCATGTAATTAATATTTTGAATTGACGTCCATATGTCGGTGGTCAAACTAACTCTCTGATTACCCACAGACAAAATACTCTTCAACATAACTTTTTCATCAGCAAACAACTGTAGGATATCTCTAGTTATAGTCCTACGAGATGAGACATCAAAACGAGGGACGAAAACACTACAGAAATGTCGAAAATCCTCTTTCTCTATAAAACTAAATGGTAGCTCGTCAACAATGATCATCTTCACAGCTGATTTCTGAAACGCTGCTTGATTGAAATGACCGTCTCTCATGGAGAGATTTCCACCTGTGCCTCCCTCTTCACCAACCCCAACCAAAACACATTGTGCTTCACAATAAGCCAAATATGATTTGCAGATCTCCATATGACTCTTCAAGTTGGTTGTTGACCGATCATTCGAACTACAAGCATAAGTCTTCTGACAATATGTACATACAGTCCTATCCGAATTATCATCACACATGCGGAAAACTTTCAACACTTCAGATCTTCTATTTCTTATTTTAGTTGCTACTGATGTGATTGATGGCGATGAATCATGTTTTTTGACAATGGCGGTCTCTCGGAGTTTGATCGATATTTTCTTTTCTGTTTCCTTATTTCCGTTAATTGTACATCAATAGAATCTGATTCCGGCCCACTACTGTTGGGTGAACTTTCAAACCCACTCATCTACAATGAAAATAAAATAGGCATGTATAAAATATATATGTTTTGTCATTTTAACAAGTTGTTATTTCTGATTTCATATTTGTCCAACGATTTGAAAAAAAAAAACCCATAGAGAATTCTGTTTTATTTAAAAGAACCATATAGAATTCTGTTTGATTCTGTTTAAAGAACCATAGAGAATTTTTTTCAAAGGCCACACATAAACCATGAACTGAGTTTAATAAGTCCTACCAAACAACCAAATTTCTTGTACTAATAAATTAGTCCAATAAAATTCAATCAACCAAAGTAAGTACCTAACAACTTGTCAAAAATCAAAATCCCAAAAGTTGAATTTCTTGTCTGTACAGGCGTACACAGCTCCCACACTTAAAAAAACATAGGAAACTAAGTTGCATTTAACTTGATACTGTTTAATTCCTACCCAGTAAGAGAAACTTCCAACCATGCTATCTCATATTCTCAGCAACTGAAAAGCAAACATATAGATTCTTTACCTAGATAATTCAAACACACAACATGGACAGCACATGGCATAAAATCACTTTCAATTTAAATTAAACATAAACCTTAAGAAAAGTAAACATTGAGGAGCAGTATCATGAAAGATATTTGCTAACAAACCCTTTTATCCCCACCAAAGTAACAAGACTACAAAACTGCAACAATCAGCACCATCATTATCAACAAAAGGCCACTACCATTTTCAGTAAACAAATGCTAAATTTACACAAACCAACAACTAAAACACATACAGAAACACACACGTAAAAACCCCTTGCATAAAACCCTAAAGCATGTCTGAATGATGATCAAATCGGCAAGGGCAAACAATTTGAGTCATTTGACAGTAAACATTTTCAAATTATTTCAATATTTTGAACAAAATTAATTAATTAAATGCAAATCCCTAATTTTGAAAAAAAGAAGAACTGAAGAAGGGAACTTACTTTCTCGGCGCCGGCGGAGGCAGTGAACTGAAGAGTGAAGACGTCGTTTTGCAGAGGGAGACTGAAGACTACAAAAGCAAACTAAAGAGTAAACTCATTAATATGCAAAACGACGGACAAAAGCAAACTGAAGACCGAAGTGAAGAAACTGAAGAAGTCCTAATGAACTTAGGAATAATATGCAAAACGACGTCGTTTAATATACTCCAAAACGACGTCATTTTGCATATTAAATAAAAGAAAAAAAATCGATCGGATCGAATCGAATCGAATAAAATCTGATCCGATCCGAAATTGTCAAACCGCTACCACTATATTCGATCAGATCAAATTATCAGATTTGATCCGATTCGATTCGATCAAATTGGACCGAATCGAATCGGATCTGATAATTTCTGATCCGATGCCCACCCCTAGTCGGATTAAACGAACTGGGCCCAAAGTGTGTTGTGTTTGCCAACTTGAATTTGGAATTTAATGGGTGGGACCCACAACTTACATCAATTGTTTGATAAGTTGATGTGAGTAGTTGGCATCATTTAAAAAGGCATCTTTTTGTCAACTCACACACAACTTTTGAAACAAGTTTTGGAAACTTAAAAACACTATTCATCATCTCTCTCTTTTCTTCATGTTGGTCGAACCTACTCCCTCTTGTTCTTGAATTTTTGTTGCAAAAATTCATCCAAGCTAGTACTTAAGGAGTCAAAGAAATGTGATAGAGAAACTCACCCAAGAGTTTGGAACTCAAAAGGAGGGCTGGGAGCTTCTACATCCAAGGAAAAAGTTTTGAACTTCAACCGATCAATGTAAGTTAATTCCGCAAACTTTACTTGATTATTCACAAACAAATCAATCTTAGAGATTCTTGGCATGTTTAGGACACTAACAGTTTTCAAGAAAAGAATTTTCATATAAAGATATTTCTAGAACTTTGGTTTTAGAACCAAAAGCCTTTATATCAGTTTTTTTTTTTTTTTTTTAGTTTTTCGTCCACTCACTTAGATCGTACGACGATCTAACCCCCTCACTCCCAGTTTTCTTATTTTGCAAGTATTCCCGGAGGACGAGCTCAGGAGGACGGATACTGATGCAGTCACTAGGGTTTGAAGTCCATCGTTCCAATTCAGAAAAGTGAGAGTCCAATATAAGTCAAATAAAGTCATGTATTAGGTTTTGGTTATGTGATAGTCAATGTAAAAACATGTGTCATTATGTTTACAGTTACTGATGTTGAGTCTGCATGTTAAAGTTGTTAAGCTTGGGCCACGGTCCCATACATATTATATAATTAGAGAACAAAGTATTAATAATTGTTTATGGTTGGAGAGTCAGAGGCTTATGGGATTAGTACAGTCTATCCCCTACCGGTAGCATCTCCCAGATTGAGGATGTTACAAGAGCTCAACGCCCTTCATACAATTTGCAAATTACACACGTTTGGTGGAATTGACAATCCACTGAAAGGTGGGTTGTCAATTCCCACTTTTTTGTTTTTGTTTTTTTTTTTTATATTTTCTTTTTAATAATTAAAATTACATGCAAAACACTTTAGATTTTCCATCAATTTCGACCTTAAAAACTTCAGAATTAGAAAATCTTTTAAAGAACAAAGTTGTAGATATTTGTGTTTTCTTTCATCTGGAACTGAAATTGCCTCAATCTGATATCGAAGTTAAAAGTTATGGCCAAAATACGAAAATTACGCAAAGTTAGAATTTCTAAAATTTTATACGATTAGAACATCCTTTTAAGTTTATGCCCTTCAAAATTCAAATATCACGTTCGTTTTTTTAGTTATGCATCCAAAATATTATTTCACCTACATTAGAAATAAAAATTTCAATAAGAATATATAAAACATAAATTTTACTAAATTAAAGGAATTAATGATACTATATATATAAAATGATTAAATTTTCTTTTAATAAATGTACACTATTTTTTATGATTCATGTAACATAAGCATGACAACTAAATAATTTTCCATAACAAATTTTCTTAATATATTCATTCATTACTAAACATACCATACCATGTATTAACAGAATATTTAGACCACTAACACTCGGAAAATTAAAAAATCTTCAAGTAATATAATAACGAAAATAACTTAACATTATACAGCATTCAAAATGCATCAATATACAAGCATCAATACATCAATCACGTACATATAGTTTGTATTGTTTGAGCAACTCAAATTAATTTATGAACCAACATAAATGCACAAATACCTAATTATACATTTGTTAGTAGTCATTAGGGGTGTTCACGAATCGAGTCATGTCGGATTTTTTTTTCAAATTTTGTGAACTTTGATTGGATCGGGTCACGCGGATTGATAAATCCGAATCCGAAAATTGAATATGCAAACTTGAGCAGGTCGGGTCGGGTAGGCGAATTTTTAATTTTAATTTTATTAATTATTATGAGACATAAATACTAACTATTCTATGTCCCGAAACTTATCATACATATAAAAATTCAAGATAAAAAATAATAAACAACTGAAATATTAGTAAAATTTTTAAAAAAATAATAAAATTTTTAGAAAATTAATAGAAAACTAATAAAAAATTATTTTTTTTCGGATCAAATTGGGTTGTGTCGTCAAATCTGTGAACCGATATACAAATATCGAATAAAATCAACCCGAAATTACATAATTTTTTTAAAACTCATCTGAATCAGATCGGGTCACGATTTTATCCGACCTATGAACACTTGCAGTAGTCAGATTTTGCAATAAATTGACCAAAAGTTGATGTACTGAAGGAAAGTGATTTTTCAACAATGGCGTTCATTTGACGCATCACGCATCCCAAAAGAATCTCATCACTCAGAGAAATATACAGAAATTGACCTATTGAAGCAAAAAGTGTTTCAAGGATATAGCGTATCATTGCAAAGTGTAATGGAGATGTGGGTGATATGATATTATTAATAAATTAGTAAATGATATATATGATTTAATATTTATTTTTTTAGTTATTTTTTTAATATTTTAACATGCGTGGTAATGAATTATTAAATTGTTATAACAAAAATACAAGGAAAGGTGGGTGATTGAGGTTCCCCACATTTTTTTCCTATGGAGGATTCCGAAATGATCCACTAATAAAGAACCAAAATAACAAGTCTTGACACAATTCATATTCCAAATGGATATAGATCGATCTGGGAACATCAGTTGGCTATGAGTATTATCAAGAGAGTGCCTATGTGAATCTTACCAGCCACTGATATGACCTTTCTCTCCTTTATTTAACATGCAGTTATCAGGAAATACTGATCCAAAATCCTACACCAACAATATCTATCACGTAAACATTGTCGTTGTCTCATAGAGACAACTAACTTGGACATGACAAAATTACTTCACAGAAGAATTTCTAATGCAGTACCTATGGTTTTGTCCCCCAATTTAGACATCAAATCAGGCGGGGTGATGCTCACCAAGTCAGTACCAATGAAAGATTACATCTTTTTTTTTAATTCCTTTTTGCTGAGAAACAAGAAATCACAGAGTTGAATAGCCTGTCACCATCGAAAACACAAAACAGTCACAAAGCCAACATTAACTTTTTAATTTTTTTTTTTTTTGAATAATTGGAAATTCCGTAGTCAAATTATCCATTTCGGATTTAAGCGGATGAGTTAAAACCTCGGCTGTCCCAGACTCTTACAAGAAACGCACTCCCTGAATTGAAACCCACGACCTCAAAATGAGATCCTAAACCCTACATCATCATCAATCAATCAGGGAAAATGAATCTCAGTACTGACGGTAACAACAAGTACTTTGATTGCCTCCATTCAAGAGCAACAGTGACTTCTAACATTCATGAGGATCAGCTAGAAATAAACACACATTCTTCTTCCTACCCATGACAATAAATTCACCTTCTAAATAAAGAAGAAAAATTGGATAACGCTTGAACAGTCGAAGAATTGGGAAGTTGAGGAAAAAATGAATCAACTCAGAGCAAGCTCCAAACCGGAAAAACAGCCAGCCCTAGTATCAATCTCGCTAAAACCTAGGTCAATGAAAATTAGGCTCATTTACAGTCTGGTTGAGAAAGCACAATTTCCTTTCCAAATTACACATTTTTTTTAATAGAAAATCTGGGTAGGTCTTGGTTTGTCAATGATGAACATTTGTAAAATAATAATTAAATTTATATTTTATATATTTTTTATTGTAATTTTTATTTTTTATATAGGTGAAATAATAATTTGGATACATAACTAAAAAATAGACGTGACATTTGGATTTTGGAGGCCAAAACTTAAAAGGACATTTTAACAGTGTATAATTTCAGAAATTTCAACCTCGCGTAATTTTCGTATTTTGGCCATAACATTTTACTCTGATATCAGATTGAGACGATTCCAGTTCCCATAAAAGAAGACTCAAATATCTACAACTTTGATGTTTACAAGATTTTCTAATTTTAAGGTTTTCAAGATCGAAATGATTAAAAATCCAATTTGCTATATGTAATTTTTTTTTTTAAAAAAAAATTAATTAGTTAATTTTGGTGGAGGGTAGTCATCCACCTTTCGGTAGATGCACCCTCCACCTACAATTGTTGACAATTGTAACTTGCAATTGTTTGAATTTTTAAAGAGTTGAGCGTCCTCTATAAATAAAAGGATGCTCAGCTTTCATTCTCATATTTTCTTCTAAATTTCTCTTGTAGAATTTGGGAGAGAGTGTCTTGGTGTTTTATTTATTTTTTTTAAATTTTATTGTATTTTTTTTTATTTCGGTAATAAAATTATGTGTGTTTTTATTCAAAATATAAGTAGCTAATTTCATCATATTGAGGTAAAGGATGAAGCTCTTAATATGATAATATAAATTAATCTCACTTACATTATAATATATGAATTGTAACATAAAGATTAATATTTAAATTAAATCTGGATTAATTAATGATAAATTTTGTTAGCGCCTATATAACTGATTTTATTTATTTTGCATAATTGAGTACTTAACTGGACTTGTTATAGACAAATATTGTCACCGCCTTTATGGTAGGTTTTATATGTTTTGCCATTATTAATTCATGAAATAAATTAATTGTGTAATAATGATAAATTATATATTATAAAAAATAAGATTTCTAAATTTGAAATATTAAAATGGATAAGATTTCTAAATTTGAAATATTAAAAATGGATCCCCTAGTCCCAACATTTTATTTTATTATTTCAGTCCAATTTAAAATTGTCAATCATTTCAAATAATTTAGTCTTTTTTTTATTTTCACTCGAATTATTATTTTATTTTACTATAAATATACCATGTGGATCGATCCCGGACATACCGGGTTATTTTGTTACTTCGACACTCTTATACTTGGGAGTAAAGAACCACCATGTGAGTGTGTCAAGTTTTTGGCGCCGTTTCCGGGGAATATAATTTAGTAGATAGAATAGTAATTTAACATCCTTACATTGTTCTTTTAATTTTATATTTTTTATATTTTGTATTTTCTGTATCTCATTTTTTTTCTTCGTATTTTTGTAGATCCAAGATGTCCTGATCGATCCTAAATGAATCATGAACCCGTACATCCCACATATAGACAAACCTTGTACTTAATTCTTCAAGGTTACAAGAGACAGAAATCTCAATTAAAATGAAGCTTATATTTTACCAAAGAATTTCTTGAACCATCCCCATCTAGAGATTCTTCCATTTTTTTTTTGTGAGAACCTAATTCGAGAAATTAAGACAGCTGAACGAGAAATTCAATTGAGATCTGAATTGAAAAGAATCAGATGATATTTTTAAGATCTAATCATTACATTTTTTTCTTTTGTCATTTATTTTTATTTTTATTTTTTTCTTTCACTTGTTTATTTTTTTTTCTCTTTGTAAGTATTGCATTTGCATATTTAAATTTTAACATATAGTCTGTATTTAGGTTCCATGAGACATTAGTCTCGATAATCTAGCGGTAGTGTAGGCACTGCATTTTTACACATAAGTCCCTATGATGAGTCTCATTTTGGAGACACTACCTTTTAAGTCACGGAGGTCACGGGAAACGGACATCGGAAGGGGAAATTCAGAATAAACAAGGTTCACTGTTTTCGTTGGTGCTGCGTTCGTTATTCGTTCGAACGTCAGGCAGATTGCGGACGTTCGTGCCACGTTCGAGTAAGCGTTCGAACGGTGTCGGTAATTCTGGTTTTGCTGCTAGCCTCACATTAAGCCCAATTCGCCCAAACCTTGGCCCACACGCCCAAGCCCACTTAAAACACATATTTAACACATGGTGAAATCAAAACAAATCTAAAAATCACATACCAAATTAAATAAAATACTTACACAAATTAAAGAAATTGCATGCCTAATTAAAATCAATCAACAAACTAAATGCCTAATCCAAGCCAATCAATCATACCAAGTTAAAATCAATCAACCAATATATTATTCTCAAACATAAAATATTGTATGCCTAATCAACATAAACTAAATATTCAACCTCCCTAATCCAAGCCAATCAAATCCATTGCTTTCCTTGTCCAACACCAAATCATATCCTTTTTTAAATACACAAATCCCTTTCCTTGTCAAGCCTAACCCTTTGCCTATAAAAAGAACCCTTCACCAACCTTCTCAACCCTAGCTGATTCATATAAAAAAAAAGCCTAGCTAGCTCATAGACACAACTCTCCCTCACTCTCAATAACAAAAAGATCACAAACCAAAGAATCCCCATCGCCTTGACCAAAGCACATCCCGAACAGCCCCTTCACCTCACCGAAAAAAACATCCCAAACAGCCCTAAAACACGCATATAGTCGCCCTAAACACACACATAAAACAGCCCCCGAACCACACCATAACACCACCAAAAATCACACCCAAAACAGTAGCCAAAACATCCCAAAAACAGTAACTAAAATACAGCAGCAAAACGATAGTAGCGGCGGCAAATCAGAGTCAAAAAAGCAGCAAAAGACGGAGGATGACGACCCAAAACAGTAAGACAACGAACGAGAGCAGTGAACCAGTGAACCGGAAGAGTTGCGGAGCTTTACCCCTTCCGATCTTCGTGAAACGCGAGTCCGAGAGACGACTTAAAAGGTTAGACCTGAGGGCACTTTTTCATTAGTTTCTATCCGTTTCTTTTGTTATTGAATTTTATTCGCATGAGAGTCGTTTATGGATGCATGTTGTGGCTTGAATGAAATGGAAGAGTGTCGTCTCTTGTGGTATATAGGATGGAAACCCAGACGTAAATTCCGTAGCCGAATCCGAATGGACGGTAGTGCGGTCTGTACTTGGGACACAACTCCACGTACCACTTGAGTAAACGGCACCTTCTCTTGTTTTGTGTTGCTTTGATTTATTTAATTCTTTTTATTTAAATTCTGCATGTTGTCTATTCCCGTATGATACGATCGAGTGCATGGGCTTAGTAAGTGCGATGAAAGGTTCCCTAATTGGAGGGTTAAAATCCTTCACCACGATGCTCTGCCGCACCGATTGATGTGTGTTCGGTTGAATGTGAAATACGTTCAATCGGACATACTTGGTTTGACATGATTGTCCTTATTTTCGTATGCATGATTCAACCGAGCGCATGGGCTTAGTAAGTGGAATGAAAGATCCCATATGGGGAGGGGTTAAAGCCCTTTACCACAATGCTTTGCCGCGCCGGTTGATGTGTGTTCGGTTGGATGCAAGACACGTTCAATCGGACATACTTAGAATAATATTATTGTCTTTATGTTTGTATGAATAATGTGATGTGACGCGCATGGGCTTAGTATGTTGGTCTAAAGGTCATCTCTTTGAGAGATCAAGAGCCCCAAAAGGCCACCTTTACGGCAGTACTTCGCCGCGCCCCTTTATTTTGTTGTTTATGTATTGCGTCCCATTTCATGCATCAGGGCTGTTCCCGTTCGAACGCGTTTACGAACGCAACTCGAACGCGCATGCATTTTTGCCTTATCATGCATCAGGTCTCATTTTCGTTCGAACGCGTTTACGAACGCCATACGAACACGAGCATTCTGTTTCATTTACGTTCGAACGCGTTATCAAACGCCATACGAACGCAAGCATTCTATTTCATTTCCGTTGAACGCGTTTACGAACGCTACACGAACGCGAACCTTCTGTTTACCGTTCGAACGCGTTTACGAACGCTACACGAATGCGCACACACTGAACTGAGTCTGTCTTATCATATTCAGCATAATTGCCTCTTGGTTGATCTTTCTTGTGTTATATAGCCAACCGTATTATTTGTATTCTTGCATTTATCCATTCCATGTGTTCTTGGGATTGTATTCAAGCATGATTAGGCTGTTAGCAGGTTATTTGGTTAATAGGTTCATGAGATAGTACTCAAGCATGATTAGGTTATTCTTAGTTTTCCATATCATAGGATTGAAATATGTTCATGAGATTGTCATGTGATGTTGCATGTTGTGATGAACTTGTTGATGTATGTACATGAATCTAGAAGCATGATATTTTTGGAAATAATGTTACTTAAGCTTGATTAAATTATTACATAAATCCTTTCATTACAAGTGACATGAGTAAGGGACCATTCCGAACCCAACGGTTTGAGGTCTTCCCTTGCGAGGGGTGAGTGCGGCCTTAAATCTTTGTCCCGGTTCACACCGGGTGGCGACTCCATATTATTTAGTACTTCCCAACTAGTGCCGCGAGCCTAGGAACGGCGTCGCCCAGGTAGCTGTGTGTTCCCACAGTCTGGCGACTCCACTGGGGATAGATAATCGGCCCCGAAATATTATCTTGTAATGTTTGGATTTATGTTCTAATTGACCGTGTCTATAGTGGATGAAATGGGGGTTTAATCAAAGGCATTTTGAGGCTAGGTAATGGTTTGGTGTCTTCCTTCACTCACTACCTTTCTAGAAGGAAAAGCTGTGAAGGCACCTAGATAGCCATCTACTCGTAGCCTATTGTGATGGACTAATTTGGAGGACTCGTTGTTTATTCCTGACACCAAGCGATAAGAGCCTAAGAGGCTTGGGTATTTAAGTGAGCCTCGCTCCACCTTCCCTCTGGGGAATCTACAACGGGAAATCCATTTGACAGTCCGTCACACACCATAGCTCATTGGCACGTACCTTAGTGTATAAAAAAGGGTGCGCTCACTTGGTTGCTCGAACCCTTGAGTGGGGAGACCTAGTTGTGGGCCATCCTTCGCCGGTGAGAGCCTTTGTCTATACTCTTGCTAACCCACCCATGGACCGGTTTGTATGATTAAGGTAACAATTATTTCCTTGAGTATGTGCTTGTGGACCATCCTCATTTGGATGCAGTTGGACTATTGTCATAAATACGGGCTTGTTGGGCCATTTAAACTGGGGCAAGCTCGTACCATATGACTGTTAGGCCCAAAGCTTCTGAAATATTGATGGGCCATTATGTAAAAATTGTTATGTTATGTTTGTATTATCTCTCTTATGTGCTTGTGTTTGGGAACATCATCGTTTGGATTCATTTGGACTATTTGTCATAAGATATGGGCTTGTTGGGCCATTTAAACTGGGACAAGAACGTATTTTATGACGATTGGGCCAAAGGCTTCTAACTGTTGATGAGCCACCTTGTGCTTGTGTTCGGAATGTTACCATTTGGATTTAGTTGGGCTCCTTGCCATGAGACGCGAACTTGTTGGGCCATTTAAACTGGGATGAGTTCACTCCTATGACAATTAGCCCGAAAGCTTCTAAAATGATAACATGCCGATTTGTGTGAAAATTTTAATTGATTTAGTATGTTATATATGTTACATGCATTTCACGCACCTCATGCATACATACATCATGCTAACCCTTGTGTTCTAAAAGCCATCATAGACTCCCGTTGGGTTAGGGAAGAGGGAAGACTCACCAAAAGACCGGTAACAGACATGAGTACATCCGATAATGAGGTATCCCGGATAGATCAGTTGGAAAATGGTTTGGCCAAGATTACCGAACAGTTGCAAGCCTTGACTGTTGTCATGACAAATATGGCTGTGCCCCGTGCTGGGGGAAATTCTGAGAATGTAAGGCGCGAGGAGCCTCCGAATGGGTTGGGGGATGATATCCCCACTTTTGATGATGATATGGCAGAGTATGCAACAGACAGAGTGATTGGGTCTCAAGCCGAGATACAGAAACTCAGGGACCAGGTTGAATCCGTTACCCGCAAGATGAGGGGTAAGAATGAAGATTTGCTAGATTATGGGACAATGAAGTTTGAGGAGCAGTTGCCAGCGCAGTTTAAGATGCCGGATTTGGCTAAGTTCAATGGGAATGGAGATCCGAGGGTACATCTCCGTCAGTATGTGTCTGTTATGAGTTCAGTTGGCTTGTCTCAGCGCCAGGTACAGAAAATGTTTGGGATGTCACTCGAGGGGGCACCTGTGGTATGGTACCATAACCTGGACAAGCAGGTTAAGGAAGATTGGAGGGAGCTAGCTGATGCTTTCTTAAAACAATATGTCACGGACCTGGAGATTGACTTGTCACTCCGTGACTTAGAAAATATCAAGCAGAAGCCGGAGGAAAATTTCAAGGAATATGTGGACCGCTGGAGGAGCCAGCTTCTAAAGATGCAGACTAGGCCCTCAGAAAAGGACCAGATCAAAATGATCATCAAGGGCACCAAGCCCTCTATTTATGGCAAACTGAGGAGAATGACTTCGATGATTACTGATTTTCGACAGCTGAGGGAGACAGTTATGGATATTGAGGAGGAGGAAGCCGAGAACAGAAAGTTTTATGGACAGAACAGAAGGAGTATTGGGGGACATTCAGGAACTATGCCTGTTACTGCTGAGGTCACTGCCATTAAGAACAGACGATTTTCTAACCTTGGTAAGCCTCTTTCAAAGGTATTCGAAAAGCTGAAGGCGCAAGGACTCTTAAAACCTTTGGAACCTAGGCCCATTCCAAATCCTGTGCCACCTCACATGAACTTAAACTTATACTGTCACTTCCACCAAGAAAAAGGCCATGACACCGACAACTGCGCCCGCCTCAGACATGAAATCCAAAACCTTATCGATGCCCATACAACACCCGACCCAGAGAAAGAACAACCCAACGCACACAGAAATCCCCTACCCAACTACATGATCAACTCTGGCCTACCCGAAACCCTTGTCCTCCAAACTCTCAACCACTCAGCTTCATAAGAATAAGGGATAACAATGGTGAAGAACCATGGGCTGAAGAAGAGGGCATTGTTGTTTCTCCTAGTTTATCTTGCACTTTTAATAAAGACATTGATTTTGTTTACCTGTTCGAACGTTTCCTCAACAATAATAAAGGCGACCATTTTATTTATCTGCCTAAGACTATTACTTTCAAACTTGCAACATGAGTGTGTTCAATCTTGGTAATGTGATGCTCAAAGCGTAGGGAATCCTCAAAAGAAGCAAGCAGAAAAGATAAGTTAGCCATTCAGGAACTGGGAAATGGAGACAGTGGGACTGTTAGACTTGGAAAGAAACGGGTTCATAGAACAGATCAGTGCAGACAGGTTGGAGCAGTACTTTGCCTGAGGAAGAATTGGCGGAAGACCTAACCCAACGGGATAGGAAACTCATTCATGCATGCATGCATTCACGTAACATACTTTGCATTCTTTTGTGTTTGTTTTGCTTTGTATTCACAGGATTTGAAGCAGAAAGAGAGAAAGTGGCAAAGACAAGCCAATCAGAAACAGCTAAAGCACAGAAACAGATTCGGGTAGTTATCCTAGGGCCGGAACCTATATCAGCTTAGGGGGCAAGGCCCCACATCATCTTTAGCTTGGGGGCGAGGCCCATGTCAGCTCGGGGGCGAGGCCCATATCAGTTTGGGGGCGAGGCCCATATCAGTTCAGGAAGAAAGCCTATATTTAGTTCAGCTCGGGAATAAAGCCTACATTCGGTACAATCCAGGAACAAAGCCTCATGTCAGTATAGTTCGGGAATAAAGCTCGTGAGGAATAAAGCCTCATGCCAGTATAGCTTGAGAACAAAGCTCAAGGGGAAGAAAGCCTCATGTCAGTATAGTTTGAGAACAAAGCTCAAGGGGAAGAAAGCCTCATGTCAGTTCAGTTCGGGAATAAAGCCCACACTCAGTTCAGTTCAGGAAGAAAGCCTACATTCAGTTCAGTTCAGGAAGAAAGCCTACATTCAGTTCAGTTCAGGAAGAAAGCCTGCATTCAATACAGTTCAGGAAGAAAGCCTACATTCAGTTCAGTTCAGGAAGAAAGCCTGCATTCAATACAGTTCGAGAATAAAGCTCGGAGGAATAAAGCCTCATCTCAACAGTTCGAGAATAAAGCTCGGGAGGAATAAAGCCTCATCTCAACAGTTCGAGAATAAAGCTCGGGAGGAATAAAGCCTCATCTCAACAGTTCGAGAATAAAGCTCGGGAGGAATAAAGCCTCATCGCAACAGTTCGGGAACAAAGTACAGGGGAATATGGCCTCATCTCAATACAGTTCGGGAATAAAGCCCACAGTCCAAACAATCATGGAATAAAGCCCTATCTCTACACAGTCAGCAGTTCAGGAATAAAGCTCAGTACGGAAATAAAGCCTCATCTCAACACAGTTCGGGAACAAAGCTCGGAGGAATAAAGCCTCACCTCAGCAGTTCGGGAATAAAGCTCGGGAGGATAAAGCCTCATCTTAACACAGTTCGAGAATGAACAAGCTGGGAATGGCACTCCAAGAATGGAAGCACGGTTGGGAATGGACCACATCACAACACGGTTCAGGAATGAACCAGGGGTCGCAGCACCTCACCACCCAAATCAACTCAACACATGGTAAGTCAAGTGGCAGCTGGCGAGCCAGGTAAGTAGAAATGCATTGCATAACTTTGATAGGATTGTCACTGTTGCACATTACACAAGTCCCATCAAAGTGGGGGCGACTGTAGGCACTGTATTTTTACACATAAGTCCCATATGATGAGTCTCATTTTGGAGACACTACCTTTTAAGTCACGAAGGTCACGGGAAACGGACATCGGAAGGGGAAATTCAGAATAAACAAGGTTCACTGTTTTCGTTGGTGTTGCGTTCGTTACTTCGTTCGAACGTCAGGCAGATTGCGGACGTTCGTGCCACGTTCGAGTAAGCGTTCGAACGGTGTCGGTAATTCTGGTTTTGCTGCTAGCCTCATATTAAGCCCAATTCGCCCAAACCTTGGCCCACACGCCCAAGCCCACTTAAAACACCTATTTAACACATGGTGAAATCAAAACAAATCTAAAAATCACATACCAAATTAAATAAAATACTTACACAAATTAAAGAAATTGCATGCCTAATTAAAATCAATCAACAAACTAAATGCTAATCCAAGCCAATCAATCATACCAAGTTAAAATCAATCAACAATATATTATTCCCAAACATAAAATATTGTATGCCTAATCAACATAAACTAAATATTTCAACCTCCCTAATCCAAGCCAATCAAATCCATTGCTTTCCTTGTCCAACACCAAATCATATCCTTTTTAAATACACAAATCCCTTTCCTTGTCAAGCCTAACCCTTTGCCTATAAAAAGAACCATTTGCCTATAAAAAGAACCCTTCACCAACCTTCTCAACCCTAGCTGATTCATATAAAAAAAGCCTAGCTAGCTCATAGACACACTCTCCCTCACTCTCAATAACAAAAAGATCACAAACAAAGAATCCACATCGCCTTGACCAAAGCACATCCCGAACAGCCCCTTCACCTCACCGAAAAACATCCCAAACAGCCCTAAAACACGCATATAGCCGCCCTAAACAACACATAAAACAGCCCCCGAACCACACATAACACCATCGAAAATCACACCCAAAACAGTAGCCAAAACATCCCAAAAATAGTAACTAAAATACAGCAGCAAAACGGTGTAGTAGCGGCGGCAAATCGGAGTCAAAACAGTAGCAAAAGACGGAGGATGACGACCCAAAATAGTAAGACAATGAACGAGAGCAGTGAACCAGTGAACCGGAAGAGTTGCGGAGCTTTACCCCTTCCGATCTTCGTGAAACGCGAGTCCGAGAGACGACTTAAAGTTAGACCTGAGGGCACTTTTTCATTAGTTTCTATCCGTTTCTTTTTTTGTTATTGAATTTTATTCGCATGAGAGTCGTTTATGGATGCATGTTGTGGCTTGAATGAAATGGAAGAGTGTCGTCTCTTGTGGTATATAGGATGGAAACCCCTACGTAATTCCGTAGCCGAATCCGAATGGACGGTAGTGCGGTCTGTACTTGGGACACAACTCCACGTACCACTTGAGTAAACGGCACCTTCTCTTGTTTTGTGTTGCTTTGATTTATTTAATTCTTTTTATTTAAATTCTGCATGTTGTCTATTCCCGTATGATACGATCGAGTGCATGGGCTTAGTAAGTGCGATGAAAGGTTCCCTAATTGGAGGGTTAAAATCCTTCACCACGATGCTCTGCGCACCGATTGATGTGTGTTCGGTTGAATGCGAAATATGTTCAATCGGACATACTTGGTTTGACATGATTGTCCTTATTTTCGTATGCATGATTCAACCGAGCGCATGGGCTTAGTAAGTGGAATGAAAGATCCCCTATGGGGAGGGGTTAAAGCCCTTTACCACAATGTTTTGCCGCGCCGGTTGATGTGTGTTCGGTTGGATGCAAGACACGTTCAATCGGACATACTTAGAATAATATATGTTGTCTTTTGTTTTGTGCATAATGTGATGTGACGCGCATGGGCTTAGTATGTTGGTCTAAAGGTCATCTCTTTGAGAGATCAAGAGCCCCAAAAGGCCACCTTTACGACAGTACTTCGCCGCGCCCCTTTATTTTGTTGTTTATGTATTGCGTCCCATTTCATGCATCAGGGCTGTTCCCGTTCGAACGCGTTTACGAACGCAACTCGAACGCGCATGCATTTTTGCCTTATCATGCATCAGGTCTCATTTTCGTTCGAACGCGTTTACGAACGCCATACGAACGCGAGCATTCTGTTTCATTTACGTTCGAACGCGTTATCAAACGCCATACGAACGCGAGCATTCTATTTCATTTCCGTTTGAACGCGTTTACGAACGCTACACGAACGCGAACCTTCTGTTTACCGTTCGAACGCGTTTACGAACGCTACACGAACGCGCACACACTGAACTGAGTCTGTCTTATCATATTCACGCATAATTGCCTCTTGGTTGATCTTTCTTGTGTTATATAGCCAACCGTATTATTTGTATTCTTGCATTTATCCATTCCATGTGTTCTTGGGATTGTATTCAAGCATGATTAGGCTGTTAGCAGGTTATTTGGTTAATAGGTTCATGAGATAGTACTCAAGCATGATTAGGTTGTTCTTAGTTTTCCATATCATAGGATTGAAATATGTTCATGAGATTGCCATGTGATGTTGCATGTTGTGATGAACTTGTTGATGTATGTACATGAATCTAGAAGCATGATATTTTTGGAAATAAATGTTACTTAAGCTTGAATAAATTATTACATAAATCCTTTCATTACAAGTGACATGAGTAAGGGACCATTCTGAACCCAACGGTTTGAGGTATTCCCTTGCGAGGGGTGAGTGCGGCCCTAAATCTTTGTCCCGGTTCACACCGGGTGGTGACTCCATATTATTTAGTACTTCCCAACTAGTGCCGCGAGCCTAGGAACGGCGTCGCCCAGGTAGCTGTGTGTTCCCACAGGTAGATTAAATATAGAGTCTACACCACCTTCATCGTCAGTCAAAATGGCCGAGAATCGAAATGAAAACCCACCTGATCGAGACGAAAGGTAGAATGTGAGTCTCGACATGACGATCTTAATCATCTTAGGACACTTAGAAAATTCATGAATCTCACTAGGACATGATCACCATCTTGCATTATTTTCCCACCAGATGCATCATGTTTCAATTTTAAACTAGGTATCATCCAATTTTTACCCACATTCCAATGTCTAGAATCAGAAAATTCTTATTAGCACTTAATGGTATTCGAATAGATATGTAATACTTGCACAAACCAAAATTACAGCATGAATATAATTCGACTTAAGTTTTTTTTCATTTTTCTTTAAAGGATAAAGTTAAAATTTGACTATATAATCTTAGGTCACGATCCATCAGAACATGGGATGATTTGCAAGAGCAATTTCTGAAAAAATTATTTCCCCCTCACAGGACAAACCTTAAAAGGAGAATCACAAATTTCACAAGAGTTAGAGGAAACACTTTACTAATATTGGTATATTTAAAGAGATGTTGAATGTCTGTCCACATCACAGGTTTGAAACATGGAGGCCGGTTTCCTACTTCTACGTGTATTTAACACCATAAGGTAGAAAAGTAGTGGAAATGATGTGTAATGGTGAGTTTAGTGAAAAAATCCTGAAGATGTACTAGATTACCTAAAACACATAGTAGAGAATGCACAATAATGAGACAAAGTTGGCACTAATGAGTTGTCTGTAAAACCATAGTCATTTGGTAGAGGTTTGTTTAACCTTAGGGAGGACCATGACCTTTCTGCTAAATATTCATCTCTAGTTAAAAGAGTTGAGGCATTAGAAATGAGAAATAGTGATCATGTCAAGTCAATTCAAGAAGTCACATATCAAATCTATAATTCAAATGAACATGTCACACAAGTTTTCCCAACCTTGCCAGCCCTGCAAGAATGTCTTCATAACCAAGTCAGTTCCATAAACACATTCAAGATACCAAATCCAAACCCTTACTCCCAAACCTACAATTCTGGTTGGAGAAACCATCCAAACTTTAATGGAAGGAAAGATAACCAAGCACAACCATCGCAACAACCTCCCAAGTATATCAGAATTTCCAAAATTCTCATAATTATGCACCATATGTCTCACCATAGGAAAACCCTTGAGGAAACCTTACATGCATTCATGGAGAAACATGAAGCCATCAATAACCAAAATGTGCGAAAATTGATTGATTTGAAATATACTTTTGACAAAATCACATTTTCATTGACCATTAATAAGAAAAGAAAGTTTTTTGCACAACCACAGCCAAACCCCAAGAGTCATCAAAACCCTCACGAGGGTAGTTCTGTTATTCAACACATAGACCAAGCCAAATATATTATTACTCTTCGCAGTGGTAAGGTTATCCACATACATATTCTTGAACCTCGTGAAGTTGAAAATAAATCAGATGCATAAGGTTAGGAAGGGATTGATGAACCATTACCTATCATTGATGATAATAATTTTTCTCATGCACCTTCATTTCCTCAAGCATTAAAAACAAAAAAATTGAACCGTTCCCCAAAGATATATGAAATATTCAAATAGGTGAAGATCAATATTCATTTGTTAGATGTCATCCAACAGATACCATATTATGCCAAATTTCTGAAAGACTTGTGCACCATTAAAAGGAAATACCAGGTAAGAAATAAAGCTTTTCTAACTGAACAAGTAAGTTCCATTCTCTCAACTAATAATGCATTAAAATACAAAAACTCTGGTTGTCCAACTATTTCATGTATTATTGGAAATTAAAAAATTGAACATGTTTTGTTTGATCTTGGAGCCAGTGTCAATTTGCTTCCCTTTTTGATTTACTAACAACTTAATATTGGCGAGTTAAAACCAATCTCAACCACTCATTTACTTGCCAATAGATCAGTCAAGGTACCGAAAGGAATCATGAAGACGTGTTATTACAAGTCGATAAATTCATATAGCATGTGGATTCTATTGTCTTGGAAACACAACCTGTAGGAGATAACTATAAGCCAATTCATTTAATACTTGGTCGCTCAGTTTAGCAACAGCTAATACTTTAATTAGTTGCAGGAATGGAATCAAGATTTTATCATTTGGCAATATGACGTTGGAGTTTAATATTTTTAACATGTGCAAACAACCATACGATGAGGTATTAGGATTGGTGCTCAGACCGCCAATCTGGATCGTATTTATGTCTTATTTATAAATACGAACAATATTTTTTTCCGTAATATTACTTATATATGGTAACACCTCTTGTTTTTATATACGTATTCGATCTAACGATTAGATTGAAACTAAATCTGATTTAGTGATATGTATATATTAGACAAAGACCCCGAGATTTACAACGTAGTGCGCAGTTACATCGTAGTTTGTAATTGATATTGGGAAGTATCACTATAAGTTGTATATTCTCAAATAAAGTTCATTGTCAAGATTTACTAACATGGGTCGGTTAGTAAAATCTGATGAGACCAGTACATGTCGTATATCGGGACTTGGTCCGATGATTTATCCCAATGAACCATGAGTCTCGGGAGACTCGTATAGACGTGTATGTATTTATTTGATAAATACCGAATGACTCACCGAAGATTTCCTAATAGATGGTACACCAACGTCAATAAGAATTTTCTCGAGTCGAGTGAAATAGTGGTCCCTCGACTTGAGATACCACTGTGGATATATGAGACATCCTCCACACTTTGATGGATGTTACATCACCGATCTATTTAGATCAGACCTCGGCATGTTCATTGGGTGTGGACTCATGCTCATGATATCATGTTAGTATCAGATAGAATCTGCCAATCCTATATACAGGGCATAAGTATCTTGTACGTATTCGCGATCTAGTAAATCCATGGTCGTGGTATACTTCATAAGCGAGTGTTATTTCGAGATCGTAAATTTATAAGTCGACTATATTGTACCTTAGGGATTTGACGTTCATATCTATATCCCCGGTATAATATGGATAACCTATGATGGAGGGATTATACGTATGCAATGACCTCGACTTGCATAGTTTAGTGAGATTATCCATGGTCATCATAATTTATGAGTGGGTGAATTATGAAAATGAAATTTGATTTTGTGACAGATAAACCTAAACTTAGAGTCTCTCATAATATGAAGTGCACTCGTTGAGCACTTGGGCAACGCGTTATGAATAATACAGATTATTCATAATACTTAATTGGATTAAATAAATTAATTCGAATAATTAACGATTAAACGAAAAAGATACATGCATAGGGACCTTTCAGTCATTCATAATTAATGTGTATTTGCATTTAATATATGATTTTATTAAATACACATTAATTAATTATCAAATAAGATATTTGACATATATCATAAATATATGTATTTTGATTATTTAAAGTAAATATGATACATATATTTAGATATTTATATTTAAGTAATTATTTAATTATTAAATAATTAAAGTGATTAAAATATAAATATCCAAAGTGATATTTATATTAGGAAATGATTAAAGTGTAAATATTTGATTTATTTACATTTATGGTTAAAGGTAGTAGTTATCAAATTGGATTAGTTAACTTTGGCTTGATTTTTATTTTGGTTAAAATATTTTCTTTAGCTTTATAATTTGCCTTCAACTACTCACAACTATTGCAAATAATTAATTAGCAAATAGTTTCGGACAAGTGATCTCTAAGGGTCACTAAAGCCAAGAAATGTCATTATCAGATAAACAAATACCTAATGGGATTTTCTTAATCCCAGTGAAGAATCTCGAGACATGAACCAATTCATGTCAATCATTACTGCATAAGAAACTATTCTTTTTGGAGGATTATACCATAGCCTACTCTAATTTAGAACCTATTCTAGAAAACTGCAACCATAAGTGAAGTTAGAAAACATATATAAAATATACATGCAGTGGATTAAAAGTTTAATTCCATCTACA
Source organism: Zanthoxylum bungeanum (assembly GCA_019454045.1). Lineage (NCBI taxonomy): Eukaryota > Viridiplantae > Streptophyta > Magnoliopsida > Sapindales > Rutaceae > Zanthoxylum > Zanthoxylum bungeanum. Next base: position 45,958 of record SKCR01003760.1, on the reverse strand, counting down.
TAATAGAATAAGGAAACCATAAGCGGTAATTTTCATAATATTACATATTGCCTTAGTTATAGATTTTTAACCCAGCAGTGCCTTCTATTACTTTACGTAATACCGTAATCCCCAACGGAAAATGAGAATTCAATAATTAAATCGAATTCCATAATAGGAAGTGGATGTTGGACAATTATGACCCATAACATCACTATTTGTACAAGACATGGTGTTTTTGTACAAATTAATTATGTGAAAAAGGAAATTACTCTTTTATCATTTTATAATTGGATTACTATGATATATAAATGATAAAAGTTCATATGATTAGTGCCAGATTAATAAAATATGAGACAGTATTAATCCATGAAAGGTTTAATCATTAAATATCCCTAGTCGTAGTATTATCGAGACTGAACATCGATAATGCAGAATAGGCTAGTATTACACTTGTGCGCGTTATGGAAGCTTAACGGCATAGTTCTCATATATTTAAGTATTAGATACTTATACAAGTGTGATAGGAAGTTCTGTTAGCCGTTGGACCGGAAAAGCTTCGCTCTGGATAGACCCCTCGAAATCCCATTGGTAGTATGACTATGTGTCTATGAGAATCCGAATCAGGGTAGGTGTATGTGGTCTTAACCTGAGACTTGCATCGCTAATACTTGCGAAAATCTGTATACTTTGGATTTGATCGTCTAGAGCTTTAAAAGGTTATGTGTATGCCTCTTCTGGGTATACTAAGAATTGTAGTGTATTGGGTGTGATGTCAAGATGGAAATATCACTTCAATCATATGGAGATGATAATCATGCAAGGATACTGAACTAATACTCTTAAATGCTGCAGCTATCGGGATAGTATGACTAGGTCATGATTATCCGATTACAGAGACTAGTTGCTAGTGATCCGATATATGTTTCGTATGGGGAATACACAATTCCAGCCCTAGGCCAAACATGTGACATCCGATACTGGATCGTATTACACAATACTCAGTATACTACGCCTGATACAAATTATATATTCTTTGTTGAATATTTCTGGAGAATTGGGCAGGCATGGTGCTTTGCTAAAAGCCAACCATGTCTTGTAAATCGGTAAGAACGTGGTACGGAGTACGCACGTGTTCGGATAGTCCGATGATCGTATTTACTGCCAACACATCCAGTGATCTCTTAAGTCGCTTCTCAAAGATTCACTGATGACATTTGACTCGAACAGAATTAATTTTGGATTAATTATGAGAGAAAGAATTAATCTGGGATTAATTACGGTAGGAATTAATCTGGGATTAATTCGACTAGAAGAGAGAACGCGATTAATTTGAAATTAATCGGCAAAGTAAATTTAATAGTTAAATTAGATTTTACTATTTAATTTATTTAAATTATTCTAAAATAATATATCGGATATATTAATTGAAATGGGATTTCAATACAGAATTAAAATTAGATTTTAATTCAAGCGAACGAATTAATTTGGAATTAATTCGTAAGCGACTTCCGTAATAATTTTACTGGTTATTATTATTTAATTAAATTAGATTTAATTACGTAGCGACGAAAAATTCATTTAGTCGGATTAAACGAATCGGGCCAAAAGTGTGTTGTGTAAGCCAACTTGAATTTTGAATTCAAAATGGTGGGACCTACTAACTTACATCAACTTGTCACAGGTGTGATGGAAGTTGTTGGTTGCATTTAATGCAACTTTTTACACAACCAAAGTTATTTTTAACAAGTTTTGTTTTTGGAAAATATATACTTGCCTTTTTTTATAGAAACAAAACATAACAAACTTTTCAATTTTGTTCAATCTAGCACTTAAAGGAGTCAAAGAAAGGTGATAAGGAAACTCACCCAAGAGTTTGGAACTCAAAAGGAAAGCTTGGAGCTTCAAGAACAAAGAAAGTTTTGAATTTCTCTCATCCGATCATTGTAAGTTTTTCCGCAACTTATACTTGATTATTCACACACAAACCATGATTTAGAGATCATTGGCATGTCTAGGACACTAATAATGGTATCAGAGCCAATCTAAGCATGATTTGAATTCTAGGGTTCTAAACTTTAATTTGGGGATTTTATGCTTGGAGTGTGAAAATTCAAAATTGGTTGTTTGGTTGTGTTTGGATGATGATGAATTGGATTTATGCATCTTTGGATTTGTAAAAAATTGATTAGATTAATTTTCCCCAAATCCACCATCATGGCCGAACATGTACCCTAGTTAATCTCATGGTGACTTTTTGAATTTTGACAATTGGATGCGTTAAAAGCATAAAATGAATATTGATTGTTGATTTAATTGGTTTTAAATCAAAATTGGGTGTTATTTCATGTAATTGTCGTGAGTATGAAGCATGTTGGAATGGGTTGATTTTGCATCAATTTGTGTTTGACATGAATTGGATAAGTAAAGCATGATTAATTAGATTAATTGATGTTTTGGAAACATTAGATTAATTAATTAATTGTATTAATTACACTTTAATAAATTAATGTGATATTTGGAATGTTCTGTTAATATAAATTAGTCTTTAAAATTGGATTGAGCTAATTTGTTGTATTTGGGCTAATGGGCTTGGTTGGGCCAAGTTTGGTTTTGGACAATTGGGTTGGATCCAATTGGGCCTAAAATCATTTCCATAAAGTCCAAATATGACTATTGGGCCTTTAATAATTTTATTGGGCCTAAATTGATTATGAGGCATAGGGTGATTCCTAAATTGGGCCTTGACATCTTGGGTTGGATCCATAATGGCCAAAGCCCATGCCTATAGAATTAATTGAAAGTCCATTGGACTTTAATTAAATTAGCATTGGATGCTAATTGGGCCTTTGAGACCCAATTAGATTGGATTTGGAATTCAAGTCTAAAAGACACTATTAAAAGTGTAATTATTTAATTTGGAATTAAATATGAATTAGTATTGGATACAATTTAAATTGAATTTAAAATTGTAGTTCGATATAATTCAAGAATACGTACTTTGAGTATTTATTCTTAAACGAGTTGAACTCGCGCAAATCAAATCATTGTATGAACATTGGATGGTTATTAATCAAAGATTAATTAATTGGATTAGATTGATTGACAACATACTTTGTGTGAATATTTGGATGTGTTTATATGAATAATGTATATCGGATGGATATTAGATGGGTGGGGGCAATTTTGGAAATTATTGTAAATTTGGAATTTATTTAAATTGGACCTGCGTGTCCAACCTTTCACCTCCTATTCTCTTTGTATTTCTCTTCTCACCAATTCCTCTCAATGTAAATGAGGTTTCTTTAATGTATTATGTAATTGGGTAGAAGTATGTAAAGTGTTAGCGGGAGAGAAGAAAGATAGTGATTTGTTCTAGGAACAAATTGTATTATATATCCATCCGCATATCATTATTAAATTTTATCGCGCCTTATTATGCTTTTAGAATGCATGTTTAAGGGTGTATGATGGGACCTAATCAAAGATAATAAATTGGTTGCCAATTTATGCGAAAAACCCTCATTAAATATTAAATGTTTTCCTTCCATTGAGTGGTTCTTTCTCAAGATCCAAGATTGGCATTGGTTTATTGGCCAAAGTCAAGATCATTGTCCGTCGCGGATGTGTTTGAACCATGAAAGCTTTGTTACATATCGCATGTCTTGGACAGTTGTGATTTGTTGGCCAAAGTCAAGGTCACTTTTGTACATCGACGTGGATTACGAAGCTTTCCCACTGTCAATGGGTCACGTTTAACTGGAATCATTAAGCTTGTTGATCCAAAGCCAAGGCATAATTGATTCAAAGGAAAATGTTAGGATGATATATTGGATATATATTTGGACTTGGAGGTCCACCTACCGGATCTAGGAATTGGATGAGATCCAATTGATCTTAGAGATCTACCTAGTTAAGTTTCATACAGCTTGTTGGCCAAAGTCAAGGTTGTGTGTTATTTAACGGGATCCTAGCCCACTAGGAAACTGAGTTTCCCGAGTACTCAATCGAGGGTTAGAGGTTCGCCGAAAAATAGTGGGAGGCCAGTATTAAATTTACAATTTCGTTTAATACTTGCTTACACACGCTCTTTTATTTTATTTATCTTTGTTATAAATATATTAGTTGGACTAATATTGAATATTGTTTTCTTTGAACAATTAGACTGTACAAGACACTACTCCACTTATAGTTGGTTATATAATTGGACTATAGTAACCAATATATTTTGAGTGTACCTAAAATCATTGATTGGATAGTTGGACTATTGCAATCGAGATGGCTAGAAAGATTAGCGTTAGTTACATAATCATGGGCGAGAATGTTTTTAACGACTCCAATTTTCCAGATTGGGAGATGAATCTCAGGATAGTCTTGGGAGCCGAGAAGTTACTCTATGTCATAGAGAAACCTCTCGGGCCTGAGCCCGGAGTTGAGCAAATAGTAGAGCATGAGATTTCGAAGACTCATCGTGATGATATTTTAGTGTTCAATCCGCCATGCTTGCCGCAATGACTCATCAATTTCATCGTCAGAACAAAAGATTGGATCATTATAGTATGATGCTGAAATTAAAGGATCTTCACAGATCTAACCTTAGATCTTAGAAGTATGAACAACTAGATCAGCTGGGCATAACCTTCGAGACCAAGACTTCCATAGATTTAATCTTACAGTCTCTGCCTGAGCGCTGGGGCGGGTTCATCATGAACTATAACATGATGAACCAAGAGAAAACTCTTGGAGAGTTAATGGCGATACTGAAATAAGCAGAGTCAGAGCTTCTGAAGGGCAAGAAGCGCGAGCCGCACCTTACTTCGACATCCCAGAAGGCCAGGGCTTGGCCGAAGGCTTCTGGGGGTGTGAAGAAAAGGAAAAAAAAAAGGCAAGGCTAAATCATCACAATCTTCTGGGAAGACTAAGGACATATCCCAAGACATCTACCTATATTGTGGCAAACAGGGTCACTGGAAGCGTAACTGCCGTGAATACAAGGCGGAATTGAAGGAAGTGAAGACGGACAAGACTCCGGCTTCAGGTATGTTTGTTATAAACATGTCCACTACTGGTTTTAAAAATTAGATTTTTGATTCTGGATGTGGTACTCACATATGTACTGGTGTGCAGGATCTGCTGATTAGCAGGATACTGGCTTCATGCGAGATCGACCTATGAGTCGGAAACGGGATGAAAGTCATTATTTTGGCTGTTGGGACCTATGTTTTGAATTTTCCCTCGGGGCATGTAAATACATTAGGTAACTGTTATTTCATACCTAGTTTGACTATGAACATCATCTCTGCATTTAGTTTAACCCGATGCAGGTATACCTTTGTATTCCGGAACACTGGGTGTTTTGTATTTAAAGATGATATTTTGATATGTACAGTAGATGTTAATAATAGTCTTTATATTTTGAATATAAATGAATCTCAAACATATAACATGACAAACAAATGGCTCAAATTGAGTAATTCTAATGAGACATATTTATGGCATTGTTGTTTGGGACACATTAACAAGACTCGTATATCCACACTTTCGAAGGGTGGATACTTGGACGGATTTGATCCTAATTCATATGACGTCTACTAATCTTGTTTATTAAGCAAAGTTCCTAAAACGCCTTTTAGCGGTAAAGGTGTACGTGCCACCAAACTGTTAGCCCTCGTTTATGGTGACGTATGTGGGCCCACGTCTAGCTAGGCTAGAGGTAGACATGAATACTTCGTAACCTTTGCGGATGTTGCATCACGTTATGGTTATGTGTATCTTATGAAACACTAGTCGGAAACTTTTGATAAAATCAAAGAGTTTCGACAGGAAGAAGAAAAACATACCGGTTAAAAAATTACGGTTGGACCGTGGTGGAGAATACTTGAGCAATGAGTTTCTCGATTACTTAAAAGAATATGGTATTCTTTTACAGTGGACTCCTCCCGGAACACCTCAATTGAGTGGTGTGTCCGAACGGAGAAACCGAACTTTGTTGGACATGGTAAGGTCAATGATGAGTCGTACTGAGCTATCAATTTCCTTCTAGGGATACGTATTGAACAGTGTAATACTTATTTTGAATAAGGTTCCGTCAAAGTCTGTTGGACAGACTCCATATGAAATATGGACTGGAAAGAAACCGGGTTTCTCATTCCTGAAGAATTGGGAATGTTGGGCATACGTTAAACGTTTCGATGGTACCAAACTAGAACCCAAATCGGATAAATGCCTATTTGTAGTTGGTTATCCTATGGAAACCAAAGGATATTATTTCCACAACTCACAAGAGAATAAAATATTTGTTGCTCTCCATGCGATTTTCCTTAGAGGAATTCCTAAATGCACTGGCAAGTGGGAGGAAACTAGAACTCGATGAAAATCAGAGTGATACTGTTCCTGGCACCGATCCCCTCACAGAACACGAACAGTTCATCAGGGATGAGACTGTTCCACAATCTTCTAATACACAAGAACCACGTAGGTCGGAGAGAGTCAGAAAACAACCTTAGAGGTTTGGGTTTCTGATCTCACCTCATGAAGATATTAATCTTATTGAGGAATATAAACCGGCTACGTATGAGGAAACGATACAAGGTATCGACTCCGCTTTATGGCAAGATGCCATGAAGTCCGAAATGGATTCCATGTATACCAACCAAGTTTGGACATTGGTTGATGTACTAGAAGGCATTGTGCCTATTGGTAGCGAATGAGTCTTCATGGTGAAGACAAACATGGATGGCAACGTACAAACGTATAAAGCTAGGCTTGTGGCGAAATGATATCATCATCAACATGGTGTCGATTACGACGAAACCTTTTACCCATTGCCATGATTAAATCCATTCGGATAATGCTTGCTAATGTTGCATATTTGGATTATGAAATATAGCAGATGGACGTCAAAACTGCTTTCCTTAACGGAAACCTTTTGGAGGATGTTTATATATTACAGTCTGACGGTTTTGTCATGCCAAAACATGCAAACAAGGTTTGCAAGTTAAATTGATCCATTTATGGATTGTAGCAAACATTGCGTTTTTGGAACCAACGTTTTGATGAGATCATAATGGAATATGGTTTCATTCAAAACGATGATGATTCTTGTGTATATAAGAAGGTTAGTGGGAGCGCATTGACATTCATTGTCTTATATGATGATGATGTATTACTTTTTAGCAATGACATACCCACACTAAAATCGGTGAAAGCTTGGATTTCATTAAAATTCTCTATGAAAAACTTGGGAGAGGCAACCTTTATTATAGGAATAAGGATCTACTGGGATAGATCTAAAATTTGTTGGCACTCTCCGAGAATTCATACATTGACTAACATGCACGTGACTTGGTGTCTCATATGTTTTGAGCATATGGAGTCACTATCAGGCCGATCCAGGTGATGGTCACTGGATTGATGTTAAGAACATCCTTAAGTATCTTAGACGAACTAAGGATGCTTTCTTAAATTATGGAGAAGAAGAACTTGAGGTGACTGGGTTCACCGATGCAAGTTTCTAAACCAATAAATACGACTCTAAGTCACAATAAGGGTATATATTTTGTTTGAACAACGGAACAGTGAGCTGGAAATCTTCCAAGAAAGATACTGTTGCTGATTCAACAACAAAAGCAGAATACATTGATGTGGCTGAGGCAACAAAAGAAGCATTTTGGATCTATAAAATTCCTAATTGGATTAGGAGTAGTTCTATTAGCAGCTGCGTTGGGCTACAACATAGGCTTAGGAATCACGGTCTCATCAATGATCCAAGCATGTACTCTGACGGTTTCATCTAATTCATGGGATCATACATCGTGGCGATGTCAAGATCGAAAAGATCGTTTCAGATGATAACCTTACAGATCCGCTGATGAAAGCTATTTCTCAGCAAAATTTTGAGCGACCCGTACATAGTTCAGGTGTTGGACACTTGAGTGATTGGCTATAGGCCAAGTGGGAGATTGTTTAACAATTATGACCCATAGCATCACTATTTGTACAAGACATGGTGATTTTGTACAAATTAACTATGTGACAAAGGAAATTGCTCTTTTATCATTTTGTAATTGGATTACTTGGATATATAAATGATAAAAGTCCATATGATTAGTACCAGATTAATAAGATATGAGACAGTATTAATCCATAAAAGGTTTTATCATTAAATATCCCTAGTTGTAGTATTATCGAGACTGGACATCGATAATGCGGAATAGACTAGTATTACACTTGTGCGCGTTATGGAAGGTTAACAACATAGTTCTCATATATTTAAGTATTGGATACTTATGCAAGTGTGATATGAGGTTCTGTTAGCCGTTGGACCGGGAACAGCTTCACTCTAGATAGACCTCTCGAAATCTCATTGGTAGTATGACTATGTGTCTATGGGAATCTGAATCAGGGTAGGTGTATGTGGTCTTAACCCGAGACTTGCATCGCTAATACTTGCGATAATCAGTATACTTTGGTTTTGGTCATCCGGAGCTTTAACAGGTTTTGTGTACGCCTCTTCTGGGTATACTGGGAATCGTAGTGTATTGGGTGTGATGTCAAGATGAAAGTATCACTTCATTCATATGGAGATGATGATCACAAAGGGATACTGAACTAGTACTCTTAAATGCTGCAGCCATCGGGATAGTATGACTAGGTCATGATTATCCGATTACAGAGACTAGTTGTTAGTGATCTGATATATGTTTCATACGGGGCAGACACAATTCCAGCCTTAGGCTACATGTGACATCCGATATTGGATCGTATTAATCAATACTCACTATAATACGCCTGATACAGATTATATATTCTTCGTTGAATATTTCTGGAGAATTGGGTAGGCACTGTGCTTTGTTAGAAGCCAATCATGTCTTGTAAATCAGTAAGAACGTGGTATGGGGTACGCACGTGTTCGGATAGTCCGATGACCGTATTTACTGCCAACACATCCAGGGATCTCTTGAGTCACTTCCCAAAGATTCACTGATGACATTTGACTCGAACATAATTAATTTGAGATTAATTATGAGAGAAATAATTAATCTGGGATTAATTGCGGTTGTAATTAATCTGGGATTAATTCGACTAGAAGAGATAACACGATTAATTTAGAATTAATCGGAAAAGTAAATTTAATAGTTAAATTGGATTTTACTATTTAATTTATTTAAATTGGGCTAAAATAATATATCGAATATATTAATTGAAATTGGATTTCAATACGGAATTAAAATTGGATTTTAATTCAAGCGAACGAATTAATTTGGAATTAATTCGCAAGCTCCAAACTCTTGGGTGAGTTTCCCTATCACCCAAAATTTTGGGTGATAGGGAAACTCACCCAAAACTTTTGTTTCAATTTTGTTCAAAAGGAAAGCTTGGAGCTTCAAGAACAAAGAAAGTTTTGAATTTCTCTCATCCGATCATTGTAAGTTTTTCCGCTACTTATACTTGATTATTGACACACAAATCACGATTTAGAGATCCTTGGCATGTCTAGGACACTAACAGTGGACCCCATGAATATATTTCGACTCATAGATTTGGCACGTTCTCGCCTACGTATATTCATAGATAGACAACTCATTGTCAATCACACTCACTATGACTCCTAATTTTGGTCCTGACTGTTTCTCGTTGTGACAGCTTTGGCACATTCATAGGAGGTGTGTCAAGACTTTACTTGTCAATGACACACTCAAGCTACCGATGTAGTCCTGACAGCTTTGGCACGTTCATGAATCCATTTTCACCTTAATTTGTCTAAAATCAAATATGTATATCCGGTATAAATAAATTTTCATCGACTATACCCTCATAGCTTTGGACATTCTCGGATATAGCCATAAAAAGTTATTTATATCTGTATTCACAAGACAGACTAAGAAACAAGTATTCCTAATACTAATCACTTTAATGTCTAATTAAAATGGGATTTTCCTAAATTCTCAAACAATTAGAAATTAGTCAAATTAATTTCACATGCATGTGCAAATAATAAAATTAGATTAAATATCATATATCAAGCATGACTAATATAACAGATATAGGATCAGACTCGCTATGATACCATTTTGTTGGGGTCAGGCGCAGCGGAGGATGCAGTTCGGGCGAAATCATAACTTTAAAATTTTTAAACTTACCGAATAAATTATTCAATATCCAATATGAATAATTCATTCATATTTCACCTAAACACATTATTCAATATCAAATAACGACATAATTAATTTAGAAAATATCGCGAAACGTTTACAAAATTATTTTTCCGTAAAACAGTATAAAACATATTTTTGACCGAACGAACTAACCAATACACATGGAGGATGCCCAGGTCAGCCCCAATAGTACTTGGGCAGTTCATGGGCTGTCTAAACACTGACTAATTCATTGTTTGGACAGTCGTTACTCGGTAAGCCTGAAACTTACCTGGTAACGCTGTGTTTCATCGTTTTCGCATTTTTTACTACGAAACACTTTCCGGTAATTATTCCAATGCCCCATACACATCCAATATATTTAAATAATATATTTTACATCACCAAATTTTTGTAGTGATTACCAAATTTTGGATGCGTATTGGGCATTGGAATAATTACCGGAAAGTATTTCGTAGTGAAAATATGCGAAAACGATGAAACACGGCGTTATCGGGTGAGTATCAGTCTTACCGGGTAACGACTGTCCAAACAGTGAATTAGTTAGTGTTTGGACAGCCCATGAACTGCCCAAGTAATATTGGGGCTGACCTGGGCAGCCCCCATGTGTATTGGTTGGTCCGTTCGATCAAAAATATATTTTATGCTTTTTTGCAGAAAAACGATTTCGTAAACATTTCACGATATATTCTAAATTAATTATGTCGTTATTTGATATCGAATAATGTTTTTAGGTGAAATATGAATGAATTATTCATATTGGATGTTAAATAATTTATTCGGTAAGTTTAAAAATTTTAAAGTTACGATTTTGTAACATCCCCGATTTCAAGATCTTACAAGCCGGGAATAGGTCATCCTATCCCCTGAGCCTTTGACTCTCTGACAACTGGTAATCTCATTTTATATACATTCTTATGCATGGGACCTATGCCCAACTCATCAACATAAATGCATAACTTAATACACAATTCTGTTCTCAAAAGAAAACAAATGCAATTTACAACTCTATTAAGAACACTTGTACTTAATTCAATGTCTGATACAAAGCTACTATTTAATTCATGACTTTACTATACTATATCTGACTTGACCCGGTGGACTCAACACCCTAGTGACTACCTTCAGTATCCGTTTGCTCGAGCTCGTCCTCCTAGTATCTGCAAAATAGAAGACTATGAGTGGGGGTTAGACCGTTGTACGATCTAAGTGAGTGGACAATTTATAAATGAATACTAAAACGCTTTTGAAAATACATAATATTGAAATCCAACTTATATTAAATTTATCTTTTTCTAAAAATCTCTTCTATAAGCTGAAAACAACTATTTCTTTTTGAACAACTTTTCTAAAATTCCGTTTTTCTGGAAATCTCTTATAAACTGCTTTTTCTGAAAACTTTATTTCTAGAAAAGCTTTCTCTGGAAATTTTCTGAAAACTGTATCTGAAAACTGTTTCTAAAAACTGGTCTCTATCTCTGAAAAACCTGACGTATGAGGGCGTTACGTATCGCCGTCCCCTCATACGCCTAACTAGAGCTAGGAATGCAAATCCATGACTTTGGGGCGTTACGTATCGTCTTCCCCCAAAGCATGCCACTCATTTCCCTGAAACTAGTGGTCTTGGGGCATTACGTATCGCTGTCCCCCAAGCCACTGAACTAGAATCGAGGGTGCGAATCTATGTTACCCTTCAGACTCTGAATCTAGGATCTAGAGGCATCTGTCATCCTTAGTCCTGAGCTAGGATCTAGGGGCGTTACATATCGTCGTCCCCCCATATGCCTAACTAGAGCTAGGAGTGAAAATCCATGACATTGGGGCGTTATGTATTACCGTCCCCCAAAGCATGCCACTATGTGTCCCTAAAACTAATGGTCTTTGGGTATTACGTATCGCCGTCCCCCAAGCCACTGAACTGGAACTGGGGGCGCGGATCTATACTACCTTCCAAGCTTTGAATCTAGGGTCTAGGGGCATCTTTGATCCCTAGTCCTGAACTAGGATCTGGGGGCATTATATATCGTCGTCCCCCCAGTTCACTACATGTGCACATGTCATCCGTCAATTCCATGTCTGTACCAAGTTACATACTGAGGTGGGTTTTTCCCTCATGCCTCGAAAATCATAAATCTCAAGCTTTTAAAATCATTCTTTCAAAAACTCATCATGTCATAAAACTTATCTTTTTAGAAACATGATCTTCTTTAAAACAACTGAGATAAGATTTGGCTAACGCCCTAAGTGCTTAAAAAGTAAGTCTGACATCAAAACATATAAGTAAAATAAACTTTGAAAAGAAAGGTCGACTCACTATTTTGAAATTCGGCTGGTGCTATGCCACTTGTTGAAGGGAATTACGGTTCATGTGATAATCTATAATGGAGAAAATCGATTAGAATATAAGTCATGGAATATGCATCGTAACAAGGTTAAATTTATCCATTTGAACACTTGTTATTACTTCAAGGCGTATGATATCTATATTATGATGTAATATATGTGTGTACGAGCTGATCTGAGACCCTTAGGGTGGCCTCTAACACGCTAGGGTGAAACTGGGATGAACTAAAGCTGATTTTGGGAGATTTTGGGTCACGAGTCGTGACGCAAGACTTTGCACGTATGTATGAAAGTTTCAAGCGTGTGTCGCGATGCAAGTCCTTGCGCGTTGCGACACGTACAATCCAGTACTAATCTGCATAAATCCCCTTTACGCGTCACGACGCGAGACCTTTTCCGTAACGACGCGGGCCTATTTTCCAGGATTCCAAAATTACTTTCTAAGATCTATCTTGCCCCAAATACATCTCCAACAATTCTATACTAAAATTATTACACAAACCAATCAATTGAACTTCAACTTCATATATTCTATTCCAAATTAACATCCTCAAACGATTCTTCAATCTCTTTGTTCTAATTTTAACTCAACACTTAGAATTTTCAAATATTGGATAATTTTTCATACAATTCATTTCCATGTTCATTAACCTCTTAAATGCATTCCCTAATTTGCTATTAACATGCATATAGCATCATATCAACAAAATTTATCAATCCAAGATTTGGGTTAAGATGACCTTACCTTAAACCACTTTATTCACATCCCATTCAAGTCTTCAATACTTGTTTTTCTTCCTTCTAGCTTATGGGGATTGGTACTTGTCCCTTCTTTTTTCCTTCTTCTTCATTCTCTTCTCTTTTTCTTCTTCATCTCATTCTTTCTTCCTCTTTCTTTCTCTTCCACGTTTTCTTATTCTTTCTCTTTTTTAATTTTGTGAAATATTGAATAGTACCCCTCTTTTATACTAGGGGTTATTTGAAATTGGTAAAAGTAGAGAAGAGTTGAGAAATTTATAGAAACTTTGAGAATTTACTAGAATGACCCTCGGGTACTATTCATTTGAATTTTTGATCTGTATTTTCAACCCATTTCTGGTTCGAATTTGGAAAATATTCAACACGAAAGTTGTAGGTCTCGATCTCAGATTTGCGACGATATATAATTCATAAAAATCATAGTTCTTAAGAGAACATTATGGCCCAAATACCATGGGCTTTCCGGAGTAGAACATCGTACCATTTCGTATCGAAATTTCGAGGAGTTTACCGATTGTTCCCAAAGTCATTTCAGGAGTACATATGTGTGAATCCAAAATTTTATATTATGTAATCACTAGTCCCACCACGAAAGTTGTAGGTCTCGATCTCAGCTTTGCGACGATATATAATTCATAAAAATCGGAGTTCGTATGAGAACATTATGGCCCAAATACCATGGGCTGTCCGGATTAGAACATCGTACCATTTCGTATCGGAATTTCAAGGAGTTTACCGATTGTTCCCAAAGTCATTTCAGGAGTACATATGTGTGAATCCAAAATTTTATATTATGTAATCATTCGTCCCACGATGTACAATAGTCGGGATTTTCGGTCGTTACATTACCTCATTAAACATCTCATTATTACCTTAATAATGATAATGTCATTATGATAGATAACAAAAGAAAGAAATTTGTATGCTCCCACTAACCCTACTATTACATATGTATTCTCTATGCTTTGATAAAATCAAATAATCAGACTGATATCAAAATTAGAGAACAAAAATTCCCGGAAAGTTCATCTGAGTCTACAATAGGCTCTATAAGCTAGTATACCAAACCGCAATCTTAACAGAATACAAAATCTAAGGCATTCCAGATCTGAATTCTTCAAACAAAGAAATCACAATGGATCTCCTTTCGGAAGAAACCATTCAAAAACGTCATTTTGCATTCCTAGCTAAAATACACAGTTTAATATTATCATTAACCAATGGATCTTTAATTGTTCAATTAATGCGACTAGAGACAAGTTTCCTCAGAATCTAAAAGAGATTATTGAGCATAACTTTTCTCATTTTCATACTACAAAGGTCAAATCCTTAATAAGCTCACTTTTCTTTTGCTGCGCAAACCATTTGCATATTTTATGAATGATTCATAAAGAAAGCTTAATCAAGTTCAAAACTTGATCGTAGTAAGCTATGAACAATCTTAGATTTATGGTTTAATGCTAACTTCCGGAATCGATATCAAGTGTCGCTCCTACTATAAGTTATAAGATAATTTTCTTCGATAAGAAAATAGTAGAACCATTAGGTATCAAATACTTCGCAAATGATTATGATATTCTATTGGACTTATATGGAAGATGTCTAAGGGTCTTTTCATCTTATTAATTGTGTAGTTCCATTTATAGTTTATCACTCTCACATTTAACTTTAATAAGTCAAGTCTTTTCTATAATGGTCAACATCTGATGTTACACACTAAGTAATAAAATAATTTTATTACTCGGGATCGTAGAAAAGATATTTTATCAAATAGAATACAATATTCTATTAAGTAGAATAAATGATAAACTTTTACTTGTACCTCCGAGACTCAAGTGTTTTGAATTATATAACTATTATACAAAAGAAAGATTCAAATCTCAAACTTTTCAATATTCGAATTTTCTACCTATACATATCACATATGTAACTGTAGAAACTAATGGAACCTTAATTAAAATAAGAATTAGTGTTACAGGAGCATATCCCCAAGAGTATTGAAACTAATTTGGTAACATTCAATATCAAATGAATCAAATTATATAAGATTCAATTCCTCCCACTAACCAACTCCATCACGATGGAATCGCAGAAGAATAATATTGAGAAAGAATCATATTCTTGGAGTAATCTTAGAACTAATTATCATAAATTCATATGTTTGATCGTGTCAAACATATTTGAATAATTCAAAGAGTCACAATGAATTTTAAGATAGAGTTTTCAAAACTCCAGATCGAATATCTTTGAACCACTCAAAATATTCTATCTGCGTTTCATCAGAAACATGTAATTAAATCATGACAACTCATTGACTAAGTTACGAAGTAAAGAAAACTACCTTAAGCAATTTACAATTCATTAAACTACATACATCTAATGTATCAGTTTAATAAATCTTATGGTCCAATGACAATCATTGGTTAAATGAGATTTAATCACATTCCCGAATATAATATTCATTAAATGGATAAAGATATATGGTGTGATCTCATATCAGACCATCCTTTACCATACGGATAAGCATGTTTAAGTGATAAAATCTCATAAAGCATTGTTCTAAGTTATTTACTTAACCGAATATTTTTCTTAATATTTATCTCTTCGTCAATGACACTACTAGTCGATTTAAAATATGTAACAACTGTTTATAAAGAACAAGTAACTATCTAATAGTCGCAAGTTCTGATATCATATATCAAAACAATCATTAAACAGTATTTTAAATAACTAGACGAGAGATCTAGTATCCAATACATATAGTTGTCGTATTATGAGAATCAATATTCTCTACACACAATTATACACATCTCTTTTCTTTAGCTTTATAATTTTCCTTCAACTATTCCCAAAATTTTAAATAATTGATTAGGAAACTGTGTCGGACACATTGCCTCTAAAGGTCACTAAATTCAAGAAACGTTATTATCACATAAACAAATACCTGATGGGATTTTCTTAATGTCAGTCAAGAATCTCGAGACATGAACCAATTCACGTCAATCTTTACTGCACAAGAAACTATTCTCTCTAGAGAATTATATCCTAAAACGGATATCTATTTAGATTACCTATCGTGACTTAGTAATTAAGTCACTAACCATCTTGATTTTTCAAGAAAATTGGAACAGTAGTTCCCGATGGTTTAAGACTAATCTAACAATATCCAAGCCTACTTTTAATCTAAAACCTATTCTAGAAATCTACAACTATAAGTGAAGTCAAAAAACATATATATATATATATAAATACGCATGCAGTGGATTAAGAGTTTAATTCTATCTACCCTATAAAATAAGGAAAACATAAGCGGTAATTTTCATAATATCACCCAATGCCTTAGTTATGGATTTTTAACCAGCATTGTCTCCCACTACTTTACGTAATACCGTAATCCCCAATGGAAAATAAGAATTCAATAATCAAATTGAATTTCATAATGGGAAGTGGACCCCATGAATATATTTCAACTTACAGCTTTGGCATGTTCTCGTTTACGTATATTCACATGTAGACAACTCATTGTCAATCACACTCACTGTGACTCTTGATTTTGGTCCTGACTGTTTCTCGTTGTGATAGTTTTGGCACGTTCACATGAGGCGTATCAAGGCTTCACTTGTCAATGACAAACTCAAGCTACCGATGTAGCCCTAACAGCTTTGGCACATTCAGGAATCCATTTTCACTTGAATTTATCTCTTATCATATAAATTCTACCGGCGTAAATGAACTACCATCAGCCATAACTGCACAGCTTTGGCATGATACGGCTACAACATCAAGAAAAAATTCACATCCGTACTGACAAGGTGGACCAAGAAACAAGTATTCCTAATACTAGTTACTTTAAAATCTTTTTAAGCGGGAATATTCCTAAAAAATATCATACACCTTTATTTTAATCAAATTAAATTTCACATGCATGTGAAAATAATAAAATTAGATTAAATATCATATATCAAGCATGATAAATGTAATGATGTAGGATCAGACTCGCTTTGATACCATTTTATTGGAGTCAGGCGCAATAGAAGACGCGGTTCGGACGAAATTATAACTTTAAAAATTTTTAAACTTACTGAATAAATTATTCAATATCTCATATGAATAATTAATTCATATTTCACCTAAATATATTTATTTGATATTAAATAATGACATAAATAATTTAGAAATACCACGAAACTGTTACGAAAATAATTTTCCGTAAAATAGTAAAAAATGCGTTTTGTCTGAACCGACCATCCAATACACACGAAGGCTGCCCAAGTTAGCCCCAATAGTACTTGGGCGGTTCATGGGCAGCCCGAATAGTGACCAATTCACTATTTGGATAGCTGTCACCTGGTAAGCCCGAAACTCACCCGGTAACGCCGTTTTTTGCTGTTTTCGCATATTTTCAATCCGAAATAATTTCTGAAAATTATTTCAATGCTCAATACACATACAATATATTTAAATAACATATTATTCATCACCAAAATTCCAGAATTTTCAGGTCTTATCTGGGTGCCAAAAATATAATTTTTCATGCTTCAAATCCATTTTTCTCAACATTAATCATATTAATATTTACACCAATCAAAGCCACCACCAATGAAGAACTCAAGAACAATTATAGGAGTTACAAGAGTGGTCATAAAACTCTAGAATGGAAAAAAAATCATCAAATGATAAAATTGAACTAATATTACACTAATATTATTCAATCTAACTTCACACATGCATCTAACCTCCAAATCCATCCTCCAAATCAAAAAGCCCCAAAAAAGAAAGAAAATCCTAGAACTATTCTAGATACTCAAGAACAGGAAATAAACTTTCTAAGCTTAAGAATATTGAAGATTACCTTAAAATCTCCTAATTTCCTTAAGCTTTCTTCTTGATTTCATCACTTTCTCTCAAGTTTCTTCATGAAAAACTTTGGGAGCTTTTCCATGGAGTCAGTTTCGACCAAGGGAAGCTTATGAAAGAAAAAATAAAATTTTTCACTTTATATACTATGGGTAACCTAACTTGGGGGCAATTTGGACATTTTATAATTTATTTAATCTAATTAAATAGCAAGTTTTAAGTTACTTGTTCAATTTGATAACTACAAGCTTAAATTAATATCATGCCACTTGTTACCAAAAATAAACACATGTAATAACAATTATTACAAATGAATATTATTTAATCTAATTAAGTATCAAGTTTAAAGTAGACAAAATCAAATTGAATACTTCAACCTTAAAGTTTGATATTATTAGTAACCAATGATAATTGAAGATATTAAATAATAATTATATAATATTGATATTATTTAATTATCTAAATATGTAACATTTAAATATCTAAATAATTAATTAATACAATTATTATTATATATGTACTTTTATTTATACTAATATATATATTAATGACATGTGTCAAAATCTCATTTGACAATTAATTAATATATATCAAATCAAATTTTATATCAAATATAAATACATATTAATTATTAATTGACTAAAATCCCATAATGTATGTATTTTTGTTTAACCGTTTAAACTATTCGAAATTACTCATTGAATCCGATAAAATATTATGAATAATCTGTATTATTTATAACGCATTGCCCAAGTGCTCAACGAGTACACTTCATATTACAGGGACTCTCTAAGTTTAGGTTTATACATCATGGAATCAAATTTCGTGTCCATAATTTACCCACTCGTAAATTATGATGACCACGGATAATCTCGCTAAACTATGCAAGTCGAGGTCATTGCATACCTGTAATCCCTCTATCACAGGCTATCAATATTATACCATGGATATAAATAGGAATGTCAAATCCTTAAGGTATAATATAGTCGACTTTCAAATTTACGATCTCTTAATAATACTCGGAACTCGCTTCCGAAGTATACCACGGCCATGGATTTACTAGATCTCAAATAAGTACATGATACCTATGCCATGTACACAGGACTAACGGATTCTATCTGATACTCACAGGAAATTATGAGCATCAGTCTACACCCAACGAGCAGATGGAGGTCTGATCTAAATAGATCGGTGACGTAACTGCCATCAAAGTGTGAATGATGTCTCATATATCCATAGTGGTATCTCAAGTCAAATGACCATTATGCTACTCGACTCGAGAAGATTCCTATTGATGTTGGTGTACCATCTATTAGGCAATCTCTAGTGAGTCATTCATAGTTTATCAAATAAATACCTACACGTCTATATAAGTCTCCCAAGACTTATAATTCATTGGAATAAACCATCGGATTAAGTCTCGATATACGACATGTACTGGTCTCAGCGGATTTTACTAACTGTTGGAGTTTCTAGGTCCCAAGGATCGAATAACAAACATGAAACGAGTGCGAATACAAATCGAGAAAGTTGCGGAATACTTACATCGATCGGTCGAGCGACGCGGAGGCCACAAAGACATCAAAAACTGCTCACTGCCTCACGCCCACTGCTGCAGTTCAAGCCACTGGTTTGCGCCATTTCGGAGTCCTCGAACAAGCTCCAAGCTTCGTCGAACGATTCCCGGCTCATGGGTGAACTTCCCTATCACCTTCGCATGTCTCTCGGAGTGCTAGCTCTCTAGAAATTTGCCACAAATCTCACTGCACTTGCTTCCCTTCCTCACGTTTTCTGGGCAGAAAACCAGTGAAGAACATCCCTCTTTGGGCGTGTGAGAGAGGAGAGAAATGAGAGAAGAGAGAGATGGATTTGTTAAGTTAAAATGGTAAAATGATTTTCTAAAAACCATATACACAAATTTTCCCTCCAAAACCAAGCCATTAAATGCTTTCCATCTACTCAAATCAAGTCACATCTACTTCCATCAATCAGTGAATAGTGACTGGCGTCAATCACTCAAAGTGAAAGACATCCATCACTTGATTGACGAATGATGTGACGCTAGTTGCGACTAGCGATTTGACGCTTGATTTAACTTGCGTGTCGCACTCGAATTCGAAATGCGAATGCGCTCGCAAATAATCTCGGGCTCGGGTTCGCTAATTCCAAATTAACGAACTTTCCGTTGCGACGCAATTAAATCTAATTTAATTAAATAATCATGCCAAGCATAATTACTATTCACGTCGCTTACGAATTAATTTTAAATTAATTCGTTCGCCCGAATTAAAATCTAATTTTAATTCTGCGTCGAAATCTAATTTCTTTTAATATATCAAATATATTAATTCTTCGATTAATTCCAAATTAATCGTTCTCTCTCTTTAATGATATTTTATCCCAGATAAAATATCTCTGTAATTAATCCGAGATTAATTTTCTCTCTCATCTTATTAATCCCAGATTAATATAAGTGCGAGTCATACGTCATCGGTGAATCTTTGGGAAGCGACCCATGAGATCTCCGGATATGTTGGCAGTCAAATCGGTCGTCGGACTATCCGAACACGTAAGTACCTCGTACTACGTTTATACCGATTTACTAGACAAGGTTGGCCTCTAGCAAAGCGCCATGCCTATCCAATTCTCCAGAAATATTCTTACAGGAATATATAGATCTGTATCAAGCGTAGTATACCGTAGTATTGCGTATATCAGCCCAGTATCGGATAGTCACGTGCTAGGGCTGGATAAGTGTCTGCCCCGTCCGAAGCACATGTCGGATGTCTGGTAACTAGTCTCTATAATCGGATATACATGACCTTGTCATAATATCCCGATGGCCGGCCAGCACTTAAGAGCACTAATACCGTATCCTGCGTGACATCATCTCCACTATGACTTGAGTGATACTTCCGTCTTGACATCACACCCAATACACTACGACTCTCTGATAAACCCAGAAGTGGTGTACGCAGAACCGGTTAAAGCCATGTACCACCAAGACCAAAGTCTATCGATTATCGTAAGTATTAGCGATGCAAGTCTCAGGTTAAGACTATACACACCTACCTTGATTTCGGCCTCCCATAGACACATAGTCATAATACCAATGGGATTCCGAGGGGTCTATCCAGAGCGAAGCTGTTTCCCGTACCATCGGTGAAACACGACCTCCTATCGCACTTGCATAAGTATCTAATACTTATATATATGAGAACTATGCCGTTGTGCCCTCACAACGCACACAAGTGCAATACTAGCCTATTCCGCATTATCGATGTCCAGTCTCGATAATACTCCGGCTATGGATATTTAATGATTAATCCTTCGGGGACTGATACTGTCTCATATCATTCTCAGTCCAGGAACTAATCATAGGGACCTCTCTTCATTTAGAAAATCATTTTACCATTTTAACTTAACAAATCCATCTCTCTCTTCTCTCATTTCTCTCCTCTCTCACACGCCCAAAGAGGGCTGTTCTTCACTGGTTTTCTGCCCAGAAAACGTGAGGAAGGGAAGCAAGTGCAGTGAGATTTGTGGCAAATTTCTAGAGAGCTAGCACTCCGAGAGACATGCGAAGGTGATAGGGAAGTTCACCCATGAGCCGGGAATCGTTCGACGAAGCTTGGAGCTTGTTCGAGGACTCCGAAATGGCGCAAACCAGTGGCTTGAACTGCAGTAGTGGGCGTGAGGCAGTGAACAGTTTTTGATGTCTTTGTGGCCTCCGCGTCGCTCGACCGATCGATGTAAGTATTCCGCAACTTTCTCGATTTGTATTCGCACTCGTTTCATGTTTTTTATTCGATCCTTGGGACCTAGAAACTCCAACAATGGTATCAGAGCGAGTAAATGCATGAAATACAAATTAGGGATAAAATTTGGGTAAAAATGTGTTTGAGCATGTTTAATGAAATTGGATGATTTAGTGTGTTTATAACATGTTTTATTGATGATTGATTAGATCAATTTGAATAAATTTGATTTGGAACAAATTTGCCCCAAATTTTATGTTGGCCGAATGGTGCCATAAGTGTGAGCTCTTGGAATTTTAATTTTTTGATTCATTGGATGTATTAGAAATGATTTGGGGATATTGATTTAATGTTGAATTTGATTCAATTGGATTGGATTTGAATTTGGCATAATAATTCCCCTTGGCCGAGAGTCTATAAGTATGTATGGGTTTGATTTTGATTAATTTGTGTTGGACACTAATTGATGAAGATTGCATGATTAATTAGCCTAATTTGTGTTTTGGAAATAAATGATTTGGGTAATTAATTGTGTTAATGCACTTTAGTTAATTAAAGTATGAAATTTGGAATTTTATGTTTAATTAAATTTGGGCCTATTTTGTGAATTTGGGCTTAAGTGTTGTTATTGGGCTTAATGGGCTTTGTTGTACAAAGTTGGGTTAAGGCAAATTGGATTGGATCCAATTGGCCCAAAACCGCTTCCATAAAGCCCAAATGCGACTTAATGGACCTTTGTAATTTAATTGGGCATAATGGGCCAAAATTAATTTAAAGGCTTATGGGGTAATTCCCGGATTGGACTTTGGTTATCGGTTTGATCCGATTTGACCAAAATTCCACGCCTTAAGAAATTAATTAAAAGTCCATTGGACTTTAATTAAATTAACGTTGGACGTTAATCGGGCTTTGAGACCCGTAGCGATTAAATTTGGAATTTAAGTCGTTAAGGTTCGTTAAATAAAGTGTGTGATATTTAATTTGGAATTAAATAGTGAATTAGAATTAAATGCATGTTAAATTGGATTTAAAGATGTAGTTTAATTTAATTCGAGAATTCGTACTTTGAGTACTTATTCGCAAAGACGAGCTTGACTGGCACATAATCAAATCGTTGTTTGAACATTGGATGGTCACTAATTATCAGATTAATTAATTTGATTAGATTGATTGATAACATGGTTGTGTGAATACATGGTTGTGATGCATGAATAATGAATATCGGATGGATATTAGATGGGTGGGGCAATTTTAGAAATTGTTGTAATAAATTTGATTTATTAATTGGACCTGCGTGTCCAGCCTTATCACCTCCTATTCTTTGTATTCTCTTTTCACCTATTCCCCTCAATGTAAATGAGGTTTCTTTAGAAGTGTAGTGTAACGGGTAGAAGTAATACAAGTGGTAGCTTGAGTGAGAAAGTGAGAGATTTGATCTAGGATCAATGTGTAAAGTATCCATCCATATCATTATTATTTATTTTCATACTCGCTTTATTATGTATTTAGAATGCATGTTTAAGGGTGTATGATGATGAGACCTTAACAAAGATAATTAAATTGGTAGCCAATTTGCACGCGAAAAACCCTCGTTAAATATCAAGCGTTTATTTTCCTTCCATTGAGTGATTCTTGCTCAAGATCCAAGATTGGCAGGGGTTGTTGGCCAAAGTCAAGCCCTTGTCCGTCGAAGATGTGTTTTAATCACGAGGCTTTGTTCCATATCGGTGTCGTGTCCAAGTTGTGGTTTGTTGGCCAAAGTCAAGACCACTTCTTGTCCATTGACATTGATTACGAAGCTTCCATGTCAATGGGTCCGCGCTTGACTGGGATCACTAGGTTTGTTGTGCCAAAGCCAAGGCCTAGTTGATTCAGAGGAAAAAGGTTAGGGTATACATTCGATGTATAGGCATATATAAGATATATGTTTGGGACTTGGATGTCCACCTACTGGATCTAGGAGTTGGATGAGATCCAATTGATCTTAGAGATCTACCTAGTTAATTATCATACAATTTGTTGGCCAAAGTCAAGATTGTGTGATATTTAACGGGATCCTAGCCCACTAGGAAACACGGTTTCCCGAGTACTCGACAGAGGGTTAGAGGCTCGACGAAAAATAATGGGAGGCAAGAATTGAATTTGCAATATTCGTTCAATTACTCGCCATATGCGCTCAATCGAATATCACGTCATAAATTCCGTCAATTAAATGTTAGTTGGACTAATATTTAAATTGTTGTTTTATAAATAGTTGGACTATTATATTCAAACAATTTAATTATGGTTGATTTTATAATTGGATTATAGAAATCAAAATAATTGAATTTAATTTAATTAATTATAGTTGATTAAAATAGTTGGACTATAATAATCATTATAATAAAAAGGTACCTAAATAGTTGATTAAATAGTTGGACTATTAAAATCAAGATATAATTGAAAGATTGCCGTTTAATTCATAATCCTAGGGAAGATGTAATTAAATGTTTTAAATTTTAAATTGGGAATAAATTTCAGCATGGTCCTGGAAATTAAATGAGTTATTTTATTTGATAAAATAATATACTAGGCCTAAGCTCGGAGTTAAGCAAACAGTAGAGCATAATCTTTGGAAGATTATGTGATGATAACTTTAGTGCTTAATCCATTAAGCTTGTCGCAGTATACTCCTTATTTTCTGAATCAGAACTAAGGATTAGATCCTTAAAGTATGATAATGAAATTGAAGGATATTCATGGATCTATTTTAGATCTTTGAAATACTAAATTGCAATTAATAACTCTTGGAGGGTTAATGAGTATTCTCAAGGAGACAAAGTCAAACTTTGCAATTAGGCAAGTAGCGCAAGGCGCACCTTACTTTAATATTCTAGAAATCCGAGGCTTGGCCAAAGGCTTCTGGAGTGTTGAAATAGGAAAGGCTAATCTTTATATTCTTCTGGGAAGATAAAGGACATATCCAAAATGTCTGTCTAAATGTGGCAAACGGGATCGCGGAAGCGTGACTGCCGTTTGGACAAAGCAGACATGAAGGAATTAAAGACGGTGCAAGGCTCCGACTTTAAATATGTTTGTCATATATGTATTCATTACTAGTATTGAAATTAGATTTTAAATACTTAGTGTGATACATAAAATATATGTATTGATGTTTAGAATCTGTTTTGAACAGGATACTGACTTCAATTGAGATTTTATCTCGCGAATTGGAAACGGGACGAAAGTCGCTGCTTTATCCGTAGATACCTAAGTTTAGGAACAACCCTCGGGTATGTACCTAAATTAGGAAACTGTTATAATGTAACTAGTTTGACTAGATACATTATCTCTATATCAGTGTTTAACCCATTGCGGGTGAACCTTTATATTTTAGAACACTAAAGTGTTTCATTATATAAAGATGATATTGAGATAAAACACATTAGATGTGAATAACAGAATTTATATTTTGAATATAATCTCAAATATATAGCATGACAATCAAATAGCTCAAACTGATTTGATCAGAAGAAACTAATAGTGGCAATGTTGTCTGGGACACCTTAAACAAGACTCATATATCCACACTTTTGAAGAGTGGGTACTAGGACTGATTTGACTATTCAAATAAAGTCTACGAATCTAGTTTATTGGGCAAAGTGCCTGAAACACTATTTACTTGGTAAAAGTGCAAATGCCACCGATCTGTTAGCCCTAGTTCATAGTGAAGCAAGTGGGCCCATGTCTAGCTAGGCTAGATGTGGATATGAATATTTCGTGACCTATACGGATGTGGCATCTCGTTATGGTTATGTGTTTCTTTTGAAGAACACAAATCGGAAACTTTACAGTTTCGACACGAAATAGACAAACAGATCGGCTACAGTATTGTACCGTCACGGTAAGACCGTAATGGAAATTACTTAAGCAATAAGTTTCTAAAATACTTGAGAGAGTATAGTATTCTTTCAAATGAGGACTCCTCCCGGAACACGTCAAAGTGACGGTGTGTCCGAACTGAGTAACCAAATTGTGTTAGACATGATAAGGTTAATCATGAGTCGCTCTGAGCTACCATTTCCTTCAACGGATAAGCATTAACAGTGCAGAACTTATTTAGAATAAGGTTCCATAATATCTGTTTGACAAATATCATATTAGATATGAACGGGAAAGAAACCTGGTTTCACATCCCCGATAATTTGGGTATGCTAGGCATATGTTTGGATGATACCAAACTAGAACCCAAATTGGATAAGTGCCAATAGTAGGTTATCCTAGGGATACCATAAGTATTGTACTTAAACATCTCTCCAAGAGAACAATTAGATTGTTGTTTGCCATGTGGTTTTCCTAAGAGGAATACCGATATGCAGTGGTAAGTGGGAGGATAGTAAAACTCGATGAAAATCGGAGTGAGTAATACTATTCCTGGCATCAATTCATAATGGAACACAAATAGTTCATCGAGGATGTAACTATACCATTAATCTTTGAATACACAAGAACCGCGTAAGTCGGAGAGAGTCAGAAAACACCTGGGGTATGGGTTTCTGATCTCACCTTATAAAGATGTGTATCTTTTGAGGTATACCAACTGACTACGTATGAGGAAGTGATACAAGGTATCGACTCCCTATTATGACAAAGTGTCATGAGTCCGAAATGGATTCCATGTATATCAACAAGTTTGGATACTAGTTGATGTACCGCAAGGCATTGTGCCTATTGTACTTTATAAGTCTTCAAGGAAGACGCACATGGATGGCAACATATCAACGCATAAAGCTAGCTTTTAGCGAAAAGGTATCATTATCAACATTGTGTTGATTACGATTCACCTTTTACCTGTTGCCATGGAAAATCCATTTGGATAATGCTTGCTTAAGCTGCATGTTTCATTTATGAAATATGGCAGCAGAACGGGAAAATCACTTTCCTGAAAAGGAAACCAGTCGGAGGATGTTTAAAACATCCTGTCGATTTTGTCGTACATTAACTAGCAAACAAGGTTTGCGGGTTATTCGATCCATGTTTGGATTGAAGCAAGCATAGGTTCTTGGAATTATCGTTTTGATGTAATCATAATGGTTATGATTTAATTCAAAACGAAAAGATTCTTGTGTATATAAGGAGGTTTAGTGGAGCGCACTGACACTGACTGTCATAAATAGATAATGATATATATGTCATTTCTTGGAAATGACATTCCCAATAATAATCGTCGAAAGCTTGGCTTTCGAGAAAACTCTCCGAGAAACCGTACATTGAAAAATGTACGCGACCTAGTGTCTAATATGCTTTGAGCATATATAGTCGCAAACAGGTCAATCCAAGTGATAGTCACTGGATTCTGGAGAAGGAGAACTTAAAGTGACTGGGATCACTACTGCAAGTTTCCTAACCGATAAAGACGACTACAAGTCGCAAACGGTACTATACAGTTTGAATAACGGTACAGTGAGCTGGAATCTTCCAGGCAAGATACTGTTACCGAATAAACAAAAATGCGGGTTATTGCAGCAGCTGAGGCAGCAATAGAAACCTTCTGGTCGATATATAAATCTAATTAGATTAGATGTAATTCTATTAACAGCTGAGCTAGGCTTGAACACAGACTAAAGAATTAATGGTCTCATCAACGATCCAGATAATTTGATATTCATCTGATTCGTTCGGATCATACACCGTGGCGATGTGATGATCGAATAATCGCATCAGATGATAATCATGAAACCGCTGACGAAAGTCCTTACTCAGCAATTGAGCCAAACCGTACATAGTTCGGGTGTTAGACACTCGAGTGACTGGCTATATGCCAAGTGGGAGATTGTTGGACAATTATGACCCATAGCGTCACTATTTGTACAGAACACAGTGTTCTGTACAAATAGTGACGCTATGGGTCATAATTGTCCAACACTAACCGACCCGTGTTAGTAAATTTTGACCAAGAACTTTATTTGAGAATATACAACTTATAGTGACACTTCCTAATGTCAATTACAAACTACGTTATAACTGCGCACTACGTAATAAATCATAGAGTCTTTGTCTAATATATACATATCACTATATCTGATTTAGTTTCAATCTAATAGTTATTAGATCGAATACGTATATAAAAATAAGATGTGCAACCATTAATAAGTAATATTATGAAAAAAAACAAGTATTATTCGTATTCATGAATCGGCATAAATATGATCCAGATTGGCGCTCCGAGCACAAACCCTAAGATAAACATCAACCTAATGTCGCTATCTATTTACCAAAAATTAGATTTATGAGAGGCGAGACCAACCACTGTTACGTTGCAACTAGCAGATAGATCATTCACTTATCCTCGAGGAAAAATAGAAGACGTATTGGTAAAAGTGGACAAGTTCATCTTCCCTGTAAACTTCATAGTTCTAGATATGGAGGAGGATAATGAAGTCCCCGTCATCCTTGGATGACCTTTCTTAGCAACAGGCAGAACGTTGATTGATGTGCAGAAGAATGAGCTGACCATGCGAGTGTAAGATTAAGAGGTGACATTTCATGTCTTCAAGTCTATGTCATGCCCCCAAGATGACGAAGAATGCCACAAGATAAACATTATTGGAGATGCAGGGCCAAAAATAATCAACTTCAGTCACTACAATGATAGCCTTCAGACGAGCCCACCGAAGACACTTAACATAGACAAGAGAACCGAAGGGGTATATATGTATGAATGCAACCCGCCACCTCATATGAGAATTGATCGGTGGATGGAGACATCCACTGAGGCGTTAACAGATCAAGAGGGACATTACATGGAGAAAACACCACAGCAAGACGCTCAGTTCTTGTCATCCCATAGGGAACATGGGAATGATCATTGGGCAATCATGTCTCAATCAAATAAGCTTACAAGGGAACCACCATGACTAATTGGGGGGTTACGTCTGGCTAACGATGTTAAACTTAGCTCTAGTGGGGAGGCAACCCACACGTTTATTTTTAATTTGTTTATTTTATTTATTTATTTATTTATTTTTGTTGTGTTATTTATGTGTTTAACAATGTTGTATGTGTAATTATGCAGATCCTAGCATAACCCAACTAGTTCACGCAACCAAAGTCTGACTAGAAGCTAAATCAAGAACGCATCACGTGCAGGTCCTAAGGGCAACAGAGGATGGTACACCCTATGCATGGTAGTGTTGTTCCTCACTCTTGTTCCTTAATCTTATTTCAAATTGAGAGCAATGTAAATTTTGAGTTTGGGGTATGTGCATGTGTTGTGTTAGTTAGTTTCTGCTATTGTTTCCTTAAAAAAAAAAAATAAACATCAAGTCATGTGGTAGTAAATCATAGTCTGAATGATGAGATTGTTTGCTATAAAAATGAAATCTTAGAAATGATAAGTATTCACTTCACTTTTATCTGATGCTTTGAGCATGTGATATAGGTTAGACCCGTATGCACTTAAAAGTAAGTTTCTAACAGTAAGAACTAAGGTAGTTACAAAGTGATTAGTTGAGAAAATATTTTGATGATGAATGATCATTTGCTTAGATATCTATTTTTGTTTGTAATTATTTATGATATATGGCATGGTAAAAAAATTGAAATTAAAAAATTAAAAAAAAAAAGATGAATGAAAATAGCTGAAAAAAATTATTTTGAAAAACAAAGAAATACACCATCTATAACCGATAAGCGTGAAGCTACACATGGGCGAGTGTTAGGACCACTATGAGGAGAAATATTACCTTAAAGGGTAGGTGATTTAAAAAAATAAAGAAAATGAGAAGACATACCATATCAAGCTTAATAGGCAAATACAAAGTATTTTTGAGATATCTAGATTGGTTTGACCCATCAGATCCCAATTTTTGAGACAAAATCACTGAGTTGGCTTTCTTAGGATTCGAGCTATGACCAAACCCTTATACACACACATTGTGAGTCTAACTTAGATAATTTATTCAAGAATTTGGATTTGAGTTGTGTTGTGTTGGATATTTTGAATGTTCTTTGGTTTCATTACTGAGCACTCTTTGAGGATAATGTTATGTATAACTACCGAGACTGTTTAATTTTTGTGTGAATGCATGTGCATGTTAAATGAAGTTTGTGGGTGTCGTCACTGTAAGCTCTTACAAGACTATACCTCGTCCACTAGGATCGCCTAGAGGTTTAAAGGCTTGTTGCATATGCTAAATGCAATATTAATCCCTACGAAAGTGGCTTAGGTTAATTATTTTATTTTAGTTTATTTTTATTTATTTTGCTCAAGGACTGTCAAAATGTTAAGTTTGGGGGTGTGATAAGCAGCTAATATGCATATATTTCCCGTCCTCTAGCTTGATGTTCTGTGAGTTATCTCAAGCTTTATGAGCGCTTTGATGTGTTTTGAGTTTATTTTATCAATACTCAATGGAATCAACGAGGGATGAAAACAATAAAATACGAAACAAATTGGACCATCAGATGCACACCAGCATGTCGCGACACCCCTTTCAGCATCGCGATGCTCTATGGAATAAAACTGAGGCAGAGAGTCTGGAGCTTTGCGTGTCGTGACTCAAACTATTACGCGTCGCGACGCCATAGTTATCGCATGGTGACACGATCAAGAAGAAAAAACAGGTGAAAAGTTCACTGAATGGCACATCGCGACTCCGGTCTTGGGCGTTGCAACGCTTTGATGAAAACCAAGTGCGCGTCGCGACACCAATCCATCTGGGTCGCGACACTGGGAGCATAATTAGAATCGTCCTTAAGAAAGAACCACCCTTAAGTCTTCCTATATAAGCCACAAGTGATCCCTGAACGAGAGGGGGGCTGAGAAACTAAATTGGCAACCTCTAATAGGAGTTTTGGAGAGAAAATAAAGCATATCAAAGGAGCACATCACAGAAACTCAACAGCAATGAGCAAAGGATTGCCGATCTCAATAAAGTTTCTTCTTCCTTTTACTTCTTTGATGTTTTGTTTATCATTGAATATTTATTTAGAGTTTTTGAGAATGTGTAGTAATTAAATCTATAATCTAGGGTTGTGATGAGGCCCAATATTTTGAGTTTATAAATTGAGATTTTTTTATATCTTGTGTGATGTTTTGGCTTGTTTATTTAATCTTGTTCTTAATGCTTCTTGTTGCTTGATCACCAATAAGATTGATGTGGTAAACTTAATCGAACTTGACGAAGGGATTTTAGGTTTAGCCTTAAATTTAATAACACACGATCTCTTTTTAGAAATTTCTTTACAGGATAGAAATACACATGTTGGGCGGGTGTAGCCATAATTGAAATTTGATCTTAATGAATTTGAGATTAATTAGTTGACATAGAAATATAGTTTATTAGTTTATTATGAATGTTTGCACATGACAATCAAAAGAGGCTTGTGGATATCTTAGTGTTCTAAGTTAATAAGTTAATTTATTACACGATTATATGAAAGTCAATTCATCTTTAGAATAATACTGCGTGGATTCACAATCCTAAATGTTTTCTTCTCATTGATTTCCTTTAAAACCACCATAGATATATTTATTTTCTTTAGTTTTAATTTAAACTCAATTCAAAAATCACAATTAATTTCAATTAGATACTTGTAAGTAATTAGTATTAAGGATTAGTAACGTAGATAATAAGTCCATGTGGGATCAAAAATTTTTATACTATTTGAGCAATACGTGCGCTTGTGTAACTTGTGAAAATTACGATCACTGCTCCACTATACATATAGATGGAAGAACTTGTGTAGTATGATTTTCTACCATAATTCTTTGATACTATATAGGTATGGGTAATGTAGTATCACCAATTAATAAGCATATAATATGTGTAATTATATTAATTCGATAATTTTTAAATATTTTAACATGCGTGATAAAATATTATTAATTTATTACATGAGAAAAAGAAGGGAAAATGATAATAGAATTTCTCAATAGAAAAAGCAGGAAAAATGGTGACAAGATTTTGGAATCCCTGTCATGGAAGCTAGCTTGTGACTCATCATCTTCTTTTATCAGTTCTCTTACGCCTATAATATGAGACCACAAATTTCTTTTTGGCTAAAAGCATACCCAAAGCTCTTCAAATATGAAACTTTGAAATATACAAAAGCATGGAGATGGGGAATCAGATCCATGTCAACAAATCTTTCCAATATACTTTACTTTCGACCACCAGTTTGAGAAAAGAAGGATACATTATCAACCTTCTTCATCTAATCACCCTTAACACATTATCTTCATAATTTTCCTCCTTAAATTACTCACGATGGAGAAAACCCACACAAACGATTGGCTAAAGCTCCTAAATTTGGGCCGCTATATTTAAAATATGTTAATAATTATTGCAATTAGAAAGTCAAAAAAAATCCCCGGAATTTGGATTTAATTTTTTTTATCAAAATATAAAATAATATTACTTTTTTATTCATTATCGACCACATACTTTAAAAATTCATTTAAAACCCAAAAAAAAAAAAAAAAAAAAAAAAACTCAAAACAGCTCCTTTTACCCACTAACATGAAAGATTAGCTAAATAAAGACTCTTCGCATGGCTGTGTTGACACAAAATTTGTATATTAAGCTAAGAATAAACAGAATAATTCTGTGAACCATATACCCACCTACCTGCAATATTTAACACTGCCTTCAAACCAATTCTGGTCTTGGCGTACGATCACTATATGCATACACCCTCCTTCATTAAATTCTTGTTACTTGTATTTCTCAATCAATCATTTCATTTGAGAGTAATTACACACATGGCCAGAATTCAAAGAGTAAAGAAAAATATACTGTAAGCAGTGGTGGAGTCACATATCCGAAAATTTAATAAGACCTGTCATATTAATTGATAAAAAAACTTAATTTGTTAATAAGATAATTTATCTTGCCACTGTTAAAATAAATAGTATCTATTATTTTTATTAAAAATCAAATTTTATCTAATTAAATTAATATTCTGACTAAATCACTGTTTGAAAGAACCCAAAATTTTTCATAGCTGTGATTATCACTAACTTCTTGCATGAATACAACAAATAGGAAAAATAATAAGGAAAAGGATTATTCTACCGCTTTATGGGTTCTCTTTTCAACTAAAATTACATAATATTAGTGCATCAGTGCATGGCTACTGTTACATGGTACATATGCTAAAAATTAAAAATAAAATAAAAACAGAATTTTCTAAGCCTTGTACCGCTCTTGTACCGCCGAGACCGATGTCTCTTTCCAGCTCGGGTCTGCTCTTGTACCGCCGAGATCGATGTTTGTTACAGCTCGGGGTCGGGTTACGTCCCACCGAGTCATGCTTATTGGCCTGGGGACGGAACATTCCCCCAGAACCAAATGTCTCTCAAGCTCGGGGTCCTCAGAATATTCAGTGACATATTCGATGCATAGGATCCGTGAGAAGCATAGCACGGGGAGGGATGATACCCCCGTGGCGATTGCTTGCTCCAGTGTTACCGAACATAAGGAGGAATATACCCTTAATGTGTCGAACACTCTTTGATCCTCACTTACCCGATGTAATGGATCCGTGAGAAAGCATAGCACGGGGAGTGATGATGCCCCCGTGACGATTGCTAGCTTCAGTGATATCGGACCTAAGGAGGAATGTGCCCTTAGTATCCCGGACATTCTTTGATCCATTCATCATTTGGATCCAAGAGAGGCGCAGCACGGGGAGGCGTTATGCCCCTGTGGCGTGTGCCTGCTCCAGCGCGGTAAGGAGGAGCCCTCGCACAAATACACAGGCTCCACAGTGACCTGACGTATAGAGGATGTGCCCTTACCGTTTTAAACGCTCTTTGATCCAAATCCTGGTTCGCCGGGACACTGAAATGAAAGATTCGGAATTGTGTTTTGGAGGCCTCGGACAGGACGCTGTTTTGTGGCATCCGTGCTGTTGTTCACATTTGTAAAAAGTTTTTTTTTTTGGGACAAGTGCTGAGTCACCCCCACTTTTTTGATCTTATTTTCCAAAGTTTTGTTTTTGTTTTTTCGCTGGTCTGGCAAAGGGGACGCTCGTGCCAGATTGGGTAGGACTGCATAGGTTGATTCACTTCCCTCCTATGCAAATCCCAAAGATTACTCGTCTCGGGGCTGGATTTCATTCCGCCGACGCCACTCGGTTGTCCGGCTCGGGGCTAGATTTCGTTCCACTGAGGCCGCTTGGTCACTCAGCTCGGGGCTGGATTTCATTCCGCCGAGACCTCTATGTACCACTGGCTCGGGGTCGGGTTACGTCCCACCGAGTCAGCACTTTTGGACTTGGGAGGCGTCATTCCCCCAGATCCAAATGCCTTTTTTAGCTCGGGGTCGGGTTACGTCCCACCGAGTCAAACCCTCCGGACCGGGGTCGGGAAATCCCCCCAGGACCAAGTGTTTCTCTCAGCTCGGGGTCGGGTTATGTCCCACCGAGTCTACCTCTTTGGACTGGGGACGTAACATTCCCCCAGGTCCAAGTGCCTTTCTCAGCTCGGGGTCGGGGTACGTCCAACCGAGTCAGCCCTTCGGACTGGGGACGTAACATTCCCCCAGGTCCAAGTGCCTTTCTCAGCTCGGGGTCGGGGTACGTCCCACCGAGTCAGCCCTTCGGACTGGGGACGTAACATTCCCCTAGGTCCAAGTGCCTCTCTTCATTCGGGGCTGGGTTACGTCCCACCGAATCAGCCCTTCGGACTGGGGACGTAACATTCCCTCAGATCTAAGTGTCTCTCTTCATTCGGGGTCGGGTTACGTCCCACCGAATCAGCCCTTCGGACTGGGGACGCAACATTCCCCCAGGTCCAAGTGCCTTTCTTCATTCGGGGTCAGGTTGTGTCCCACCGAGTCAGTCCTTCGGACTGGGGACGTAACATTCCCCCAGGTCCGAGCATCTCTCAAAGCTCGAGACAATATCACATGCCACCGAGCACATCATCGTTAGCTCAGAGGCAAAATTTTCTCCTCACAATCGAGATTGGGTCAGTTAGGGGTTAGGACCTCCAAATCTCTGGTACATATATTACAGAGGAGGAGTCATTTTTAGTTTGGACAACAAGAGGAACTTCATCTCCTGATGGGACGACCCAAGTAAGCAATTTGCTTTGAGGTGGAGAATCATTCTGAATAGGGTCAACATCTCCAATAACCGAGGATATGAAGATAGAAACTGAAGACTTAGTTGCTGGCGAAGGCAATTTCTCTGTGATTTCTGGAGCGACCACCAGCGAGGCGATCAGCACACCATCTTTATATAGTTCCCGGCACCAACTTGCATACTCGTTGGAACCGAGAACTAGGGGACAGATTTTGATGGTGTTTTCAGGCACTATGTTATTTAAGCAGCACGACAGGGGTAAAAAAGGTAATTCACTTCTCGGTCAAGATCATTAATGCCGACCCGACCACAACAGGTAGAGACCGAGCACTTGATGATAGGTGACCGACACTTTGGTTCGGATGACCGAGCATTATCAAATCGGTAGCACATTCCCGATTCAAAGGACCATTATGACCGACCTCGTGAAAACGAGCATAGGGCAAGACATGTTCGGGAAGATAAGGCATTCTATCCATACAAGATAAGATAATAAGTTATCCTATTTTCATAAAGAGAACTGATGAGTCAGTATCCTAAAAGGATAAAAGAAATAAAGGAATATCTGATTAGGAATCCTTATGGGAAAATGGAATAGTTTTGATTAGGAATCTTATGGGAAAAAGAAATTGTTTCAACTAGGAAATTCTTGTAGGAGAAGGAATCTGATTTCTACACTATTATAAATAGAAGGGTAGAGTGTGCATAAGGGAAACAAGTTGAGAGCATTGAGAGTTGGCATCGGAAGGAAGAGGAAGATCATTACGATCAAACTTGTAAACACAAGAGATATCAGAGAAGCATATCTCAATAATAAAAATATCACTCGTTCTGTGCCCGTGGACGTAGGTTGGATCTAGCCAGCCGAACCACGTTAAATCTCTTTTTCGATTGGCGTATTTATCTGTCTTTTGCTAAGTTTGCTTTTGGTCCCCCATAACCAAACAAATTCACTATTAAGGGAGGATCGTTTCCATTATTCTGCACAAATTTACCTCGTCATCCAAGTTCTTAAACATTGTCTCAATATTTAGGAATTGAAGAATGGAAAGAGGAAGGAAAAAAGAAAAGCAATCCCCGATAAAGTTGTAGACACAATATTCGTATTCAATATCTATATTTGAGGAGCTCCATAGAAAGCTAGCGTACTGAGTCCAAAAGAAGAATCCTGGCCACACTTACGCAACCAATTTGCCCCTTGCGTTGTATTTTTATACACATTCCCCACATCACATCTCCCCTCTGATTCTCCAAATTAGATCCCAAAGAACAGAAATTGCAAAAAATTCTCACCCATTTTTTGTTCTATGGGTCAAAAATAGTTCCTTGTTAATCAATAATAGCATTAAGAAATTTTTATGGGTGTGATCTAGGTCAGCTAGATCTTACAGGACCACTTGGTAGCCTCTTTCCTGCGGGAATCGCCAGTTATTTTGTGCTGATACAAAAATGAAAAGGCAGCGATAATTGAAAAAACACAAAAACAAATAAAGCTTTTATGCATGCATGCAAACAAAGCAATCTCAATTGCTTTTTACTAAAAATAATTACAGCATGAACTTGGGAATCTCTAGTTTTTTTTTTTTTTTTTAATTGGAAACACACCGCCAAACCATCCCTTTTAGGCTTTAGCGGAGCAGATAAAACCTCCGGCTGTCTCAGGCTCTTACAAGAAACGCACTACTTGGATTCGAACACAGGACCTCAATGTGAGATCCAGAACCATATACCACCAAACCACATCCCTTGGAGACGGGAATCTCTAGTCACTAGTGACCATTTGGAGGCATTTCACGATTCCTGCCCAACTAGTTGCGTATAGGGATGGCAAAATCCGAATCCGGATCCGGGTCCGGATCCGAAAGAGTTTTTGTTACCCCGGGTCCAGTTCCGGCGGGTCTGCCCGGTCCGGACCCGAGTAGACCCGGTCTGGAACCGGTTACCCGAATTGCTTTTTTTTTTTTTTTTTTTTAAATTTAATTGTATTATTTTATATTTGTATTTGTATTTTGTCAATTTTATTAGTTTTATTTCAATTCTTTTAATTTTTTTTATTATATTCTATTATATATATATACGCATAATATTTTATATTTTTTATTATAATCTAATTTATTATATTTATTTATTTATTATTTTTTTGTTTCCGGACCCACGTGATCCCGGGTCCGGACCCGGAATCACCCGGGTCTTAATTTTAAAGACGCGGGTCCGGATTTTTTAATTCCGGACCCGGGTCGTCCTGGTCTTGTTGCCATCTCTAGTTGCGTAGTCCCAAAGTTGGTTTAATGGGGTAAAATTTGATTCAATTGGATATTGATTTTTATTAAAATAAAAAAAAAGGACAAATATTTTTCATTAAAATGAAAAATCAAAATTATCTCATTAACAAATCAGATTTTCTTTAATTATAAAACATATATTTAATAAATTTTTAGATTGAATATTGACAACAGTTTCAATCACTAGATCTGGCCAACGGTTCGATTCGGTTCTGGAACGAAACTAAACCGTCTGGTTCACGGTTCCAGCTTTTTTGAAACCGTAAAATCGGATGGAACTGGTTCCGTCTTTTATTTTTTGGGGAAAAAAAAAAGAAAAAAAAAAAAAGGTATTTGGTTCTGATTTTGAACCAAATCGAATTGAATCTTAAGGTTATGGTTCCACATTATGTGGATCCGTAACCGAACCATAATAGATTTCGGTTCAATTTCGGAACCGGAACCGGAAGGAATAGTAACCTTACAGTTTCATCCGGTTTGGTTTCGATTTTGAATCGGAACCTTGGTCGGGTCTACCACTCACCCCTTAATAGCTCTCCCATTATACGCAACCCCATTAACTCGAGAAAAACTTGTGTAGTGACAGTCCCTATAGGATCATCCAATCAGTGAATGACAAGTATTTCAGTTATTTTTCTTTCTATTTTAATTGATTATTTTCAAAATAATTAAAACACGTGTCATTTACTGATTGAACAGTCTTATAAGGACCGTCTTATATAAATTTTTCTTGATTAACCCACATCTCCTCCATAGAAAAAAGAAGAAAATTGAAGGTAAAAAAAAAGAGCCCCACAAAAATTGAGTCAAGAAAACGGTATTCTAGTGAGAGAGATGTAACAGCAATAAACAAACAAAAAGAGAGAGATGCCATTACCCATTAATGTCATTTTCAAAAACAACAGTTAAAAGCAACTAAAGGAAAGCTTAAAATGAGCTCACTTCTACCCAAAACTCTCCTCATGACTTCACTTTTGCTTAACCCCCAAGTCTTCTTTCCTCCTCCAATTCTTTTTCTTCTTCCTCTTCACATCATCTTTATCATAAAACACCACTAACAAATCAAAACCTCTCTCTTTTTCTTCTTCTTCTTCTTCAATGGCAAATACAGATTCATATGCAAAGCACAAGCTTCTAAAAACAGAGGAAAATAGAGCAAACCCAAGTAAGTTCTACACACATTTCTTTTACAAAGCTCTCATAGCTTCAATTTTATTAGTTATTTTGCCTATTTTCCCTTCACAAGCTCCTGAATTCATCAACCGAACTTTTTTCACAAGAAGCTGGGAGCTTCTACACATTGTCTTGGTTGGTATTGCTGTCTCTTATGGCCTCTTTAGCCACCGAAATGATGAAATTGAGAAGGAAACTAACAATCATACAAAATTTGATAATGCACAATCCTATGTGTCTAGATTTCTTCAAGTTTCATCAGTTTTTGATGATGAGAATGAAAACTTATCGGGTTCCGAAGACAACAAGGTCCAAACATGGAGCAATCAATACTATAGAAACGAACCTGTGGTTGTTGTAGCTAAAAGGCACTCTGTTCTTGATCAAGAACAGAGGGTCACCAGGTCGAGAATCGGCGAAAAACCACTCTTGTTGCCCATTAGGAGCTTAAATTCTCGTGTTTCAGATTCAGATACCGTTGAGCCTATCAAAGAATCCAAGTCCCTTGGTAGGTCAAGTTCAAATTCTGGCTCTAGAAGATATTCAAGCAACTCTAACAAGAGGAAAAATGAAGAATTGGGATGTTTTGATCAAGTGAATTTGGAGGAGAAATTGAATGAAAATGTTGTGCTTCCATCTCCAATTCCATGGAGATCAAGATCAGGCAGAATGGAAATGAAAGAAGATGCCGATAATCCGGTTCGTCCCCTGAATCCTGCGTCTCCTTCAATGGAGGAAACTGAATTTAACAGGCTCGAATCTCTTTCTTTAAGGCCTCAAATGCCTCGATCAAATCCACCCAGTTCCACATCTTCGTCACCAAAGCTGTCTCCTTCATCGCCTTTGCCTAAGAGCTTTTACCGGCCTCCTGCCCCACCTCCCCCTCCGCCGCCACCGCCACCAATGAAGAACAAGTCATCATCATTGAATAACGATGGAGCTTCTTTTCAGAAGAACTTGAAGCGAAGCTTCACTGCTGAAGCGAAGGAATCAAGTGATGAAGAAATCGATCAAACACCATCCAAGACTGACCAGCTGACCTGGGAAAATGAAGAATTTGTCGATAAGGTCGTCGTGGAGACTGGTGAAGACTCAGAGACTGAAGATGATGATGACATTATGGGAGAAACTCCATTATTTGAGAGAAGCTCAAGCAATGAAGAAGCTGCTTCAATTTCAAAGAGTAGTGTCAGTGATGGAGGGCCTGATGTTGATAAGAAGGCAGATGAGTTCATAGCCAAATTCAGAGAGCAAATAAGGCTTCAGAGGATTGAATCTATCAAGAGATCGAGTTCACAAATTAAACGAAACTCTTCGAGATGATATGCATTTTGATCTTTGTGTTTAAACTTTGCTTTTTATTATGATCTTACTAGGTTTTATTTTGGTATCAAAGATTTTTTAAATTTAAGGTCATTCCTATACAGAGATATGGTGGGTATAATTATATGTAACCAGCAATTACATTATTACATAAATCTTTCTGTGCATTGTTCTAATACTTATTTGGTTAATGGTTAAGATATTAACTTATGCATTAGCTGTAATTGTTATAGTGGTCACACTGGATTCGCAGGAAGGCTTACGTCGTGTTAAATATGGGATTTAATATGATTTTTTTTATTTTGAATAAAAAATCAGGTTGAGATCATAATCTCGAATTGTTTGGTCCGAAATTTTAGACGATTTTTCATCTCGATTTAAAAATCAATACGGAATTTTATATGATTTTTTCATCTTGAATCTATAATAAAAAAGATATCGGAATTGATAAATCTCCATCCGGATTCATCGATTTTCATCTCTATAATTCATTTTTTTTTTTTTAAGTAGAGCAATTAAAGTCCCATTCAAATATCATGAGTCCCATTTCTAAACATATGCAAATATTACTCTTATACCCATAGAGTTGATCACATTACTCCAAAATGAAGTAATATCATCTCATCCTCATTAATACTCTTTATATCTTATAAGACTGTTAAATCTTCAAGAAAGTCTCAAGAGTACTTTATGCTTTATTCAATTATGTTTTAGCATCAATTTACTCCTCTTTTTTTTTTAAACATGAAAACCCCGACTCTAAACCACCTGACCGTGGTTTAAGCGAGTAGGTAAAACCTCTGACTGCTCCAAACTTTTACAAGAAATACATCATTTGTACTTGAACCCATTGGTGCATTTCTTTTATGATTATATCAAAGGTACATATTATAAGAATAAAATGAAATGAGCATGCATTAAGAGAGTAATTCTTTGATATGTCATGTGGTACTATCAAATAAGTGACGTAATACCACCAACTAATAGATATATAATATGTAGAAATTGAGTTAAAATAAAATATTATTTATTTATTTTAATTATTTTAGCATATATGTCAAGGTATTATTGAGTTGTAAAATGATTTAATAAACAATTTTATAGGTTATAAAATTGACAATTAATGAGTATCACCTCAATACATTTTTTTTAAATGAAAGAATATGTCTTTTCTTATATATTACAATATTACCCTACCCAAATTCTAAACTAAATTTATCACATAGGACAAGAATTCATTACCACTTACTTCCACTACAAGAGTTTAGCTAACTAAACTATCATTTGAATATGGAATGTTGGCGGCATGATTAACAAATGCAACTCGAACTAGAATTTGAAATTACCTACAAACACACTCAAACAAACAACAACTGTAGACCCAAGTGGGGTGAATTAGGTAAATATCAAAATAAGCGGAATTAAAAATTTTTTCAATTCTACGCTACTAAGCTATTATCTTTACCAATTAAGTTTAGTGTTCAATTTCTATAATTAATACACCTAACAATTTATTTCTTAGTAACAAGCTATACTAAATATTATGAAAATTTAATATAAAGCTTGCAATAAATTAAAGAGATAGAGTTAGAGAAATTAACACCGGATTTATAGTGGTTCGGTCAATAATGTCTATGTTCACTCCTTCAAGCCATGCTTAAAGATTACCACTATTTTAAATTGAATCCACAACTTACACGGATGTTTTTCGTGTCTCACTTTAAATCAAGAGTTTTGTCCCTAAGTTCACCTCAAACCATCACACCAAGAGTTTTATCACCTAGGCTCACTCTTTAAACATTTACAATAATCAATATTTTGAGTATACCCACTCAACAAGGGATTTTCCAACCACAAGTGTTTGAATATGAAAATTTATCACTCACTTTGGCACTCACAAAAGATAAGAATATTACAGTTGTGAGTTTCTAACCCAAGTAAACCAAACTCACTAAATGTGCATGAAGGTGAAGTGTGTGAGCTTTGATTATGATAAGAGTATATAATGATGAAGGTTTAAGTTAACTCTATGTTTTTTCCTTGAAAGAAAATATATGAAGATGTTAGAACTTGGCAAAAATAAAATTGGGGCTCAATATATAATGAAGGTTAAAAAACTGTGCAGCTCTCAATTTGAGACCGGTATGACGGTCTACAGGGGCCGCTATATCGGTCCTGTAAATAAAACATTCCCTCACTGTCAAGCAAGGGAGTACCAATAGGGTATCAAAACCCCTTTTAAGTAACAATGATCATCGCACTTCAACGAGATTGAGGCTTTCGTCATTGCTCGACCGACGGTGCGTCTATACGGGATTTAGGGTGGAAGTTGAGAAATAGCTCAATTTCCCCCCTTAAGAATCCCCGGGAGAACACTAGAGGGAGAGGGGACCGGAAACTACCTGAAGTTATATTACTGTTGAAGATAAAAACACACATATCGGATTACTGATCGGTATGGTGATCAATATGCCGGTAAGCTAATTGGTATAGGGACCGGTATGATCCGTCCCGATTCCAGTACTATGAAAACTTCAGCAGACCGGTATGGTATACCGGTATGCAGTAACCCGGTTCCAGAGAGCATGCAAATCTGTCCAAAGCAGATTATGGACACCGGTATGTTGGTACAAGGGACCGGTATGCCGGTCTCAGTGCCAAAATCTCATGAAATGAAGGTTAAAAATATTTTGCACTGACCTCTAATGCATATAAATTAATGTGAATGTATCATATAAGCTTAGAGTACTTGAATTATAGACTCACTTACAATGAGAGTCATAAGTTATAAGACTACACAAGATTTATTCGTTAGGTAAATATAACAACTATATTACTATTGAAGATGAAAACGCACATACCGGATTACTGACCGGTATGGTGATTGATATGCAAGTAAGCTAATTGGTATGGGGACTGGTATGATCTGTCCCGGTTCTAATAGCTATGCAAACTCCAACTGACCGATATGGTATACCGGTATGGAGTAATTTGGTTCCAGAGAGCCTGCAAATCTGCCCAAGGCAAAGCAGAGACACCGGTATGCTGGTACCAAAGACTAGTATGCTGGTCTCAGTGCCAAAATCTCATGAAATGAAGGTTAAAAATATTTTGCACGGACTCTAATGCATATAAATGAATGTGAATGTATTACATGAGCTTAGAGTACTTGAATTATACACTCACTTACAATGATAACCATAAGCTATAAGACTACACAAGATTTCTTCGTTAGGTGCTCGAGTTTTCACATCCATTTGCTCTTTACAACCGATTACTTCGATATCTTTTTGTAATGCTCACTAATGTGCGTCGAAGTCTTCCTCGTTGCATCATCAAAATCCTTTATTGAGTTCAATGGCTCTAACAATCTAGCCATTTTTTATGATGGCAACTTTTAAAACTTGTGAGCTTTGAGAGATCCAAATTTATTGACGATTATAGCTCCTCATCAACATGTGATTTCTTTCAATATAACTCTATAAAACTTAGACAAACACATTAGTACATAAATTTACTCCCTCTTAACACAAGGGTGAGGGTAACACAAGTTTTAATTTTATTCATATGATTTATCCTACTTTGACATTATCAAAAAGGATGGAGAAGTAAAAATTAAGCACATAGATAATTATACCAATCATATGCACAAAACATATTAAAATTCATAAACATGCACACTTAGCATTTTCTCCCCCTTTTTCCATTCAAATTTAATGTTCATGCATAGATTCATCAAAATCATTCAAGTTACAAAAATATCCATGCATTTCATTTTTAACCAATAATGACCAATGACAAGGCAAATTCAATATTAATAAACCAAAAAGGATCACACAAATTATATATATCAATAAGTCATATGTGATACCAATTGAGATTAATAATATGATCAATTTAATACCAATTAACATCAATTTAGGCAATGTATGCAAAAGTTCATACAATTTTAGCTCAAATGCCTAATCAATAGTGCGCTCCATAAATAAATCTAATTTCATACCAATTGAAATTAGCATACTTATATAGGATGGAAGAAACGATACCAATATTTTCGTAAACACATATTTTACTTTTTACCGTTGTCACCAAATGACAAATCCACCAATCTTGAAATTCATCCATTTTGAGGTAGCATTCGATATACCTCTTGTTTTTGAGCTATTTCCTCATTTGTGTTATGTCGTTGGTATCAATTTGTATTTTTAATTAAGAACCATTCTCAAACCTTCCTCTACAAAAATCATTTAAGCACATTTTGGTACTCATATTTTCTTGTATCCATGGGGGTTAATCTTGGTTCATTAAGGAACCCATGCATTCACTTTTATATTTTTGTACATGCAATCAATTATTTTGTTAACATTTTCTATTGCATGCACGACATGTGACATTTGCATCACCAGTAACATGTGTATGAGAAAATGATACCTTAACAAAATAATTTCTTAAAAACTTCTTTTGATGTAAGGCTTATATCATAATCCTTCTCTTTTAAGTGCACATCTTTGAGATCCAAGTAACATATTGAAATTTTTCTCACCCAAAATAAATTTTGTTACCATAGAATGCAAATCCATAATCTTCTTATTTAATCCAACATTTTCATCTATTATAGATTTATAATCACATGTACTAAAGTTAGATGACATGCTAGATATGCTCTTTTCAAGTTTTATCTTTTCATATTTTAAGCATGTGATTTCTTTTTCATGCATTCTATTTTTCTCAACAATTAATGCATGATCATCTAATAGGGATGAATGCTCATTTTTTATCAATTTATTCTTCTTTCCTAACAAGTCATACAATTCATGCAATTCATTAAATATATCAAGTAATTCATCATATTTAAGGGAATCATGTACATTTTCTTCATCGTCTTCATCTATGAGATCATCAATA
Source organism: Zanthoxylum bungeanum (assembly GCA_019454045.1). Taxonomy (NCBI): domain Eukaryota; kingdom Viridiplantae; phylum Streptophyta; class Magnoliopsida; order Sapindales; family Rutaceae; genus Zanthoxylum; species Zanthoxylum bungeanum. Next base: position 1,351 of record SKCR01003760.1, on the reverse strand, counting down.
GGCATAAAAGTGAGATTTATTATTCCCTCATCACTTTCCTCCTCAGATGAGCTAGAGTCGTTATCGCTCCAAGTTGTCTTCATTGTTTTTCTCTTGAATTTTCCTTTGAATTTTCTCAATGAGAAATCGTCAATTACATGACCCGGCTTTTCACAATCACAGCAAATGATTTTATCCTTCTTGTGGTTCCTTGTCCAATTCTCTTATTTATTCTCATCCATCCGAGATTTTCCTTTGGACTTTTCGGATTTAAGGAACTTCTTGAACTTCTTTGTCAAATATGTCAACTTTTGTTCACTATCATCTTCTTCATCACTTGAGCTAGCACTATCATTTTTCTGACAAATCACTTAAGAGCTATTCTCTTTTTATTTTTCTATTTTTCTTCTCTTAAATCATTCTCAATATCCATCTCATATTCTATCAATTTGCCCACCAAATCATCCAATTTCAAGGTGTTTATATCATCTGACTCTTTGATGGAGGAGGTACAAATCCTATATTCCTTAGGAAACGACCTAAGGATTTTCTTCACTTGATGACTTATACTAATATTTTTTCTTAAAACACTTAGTTGATTTCTAATCATGGAGAATCTTGAAATCATCATATCAACCTTTTCACCAGCTTCCATCTTAAAGTTATCCAAGACACATATAAACCGGTTGATCTTTGATTTATTGACTTGGCTAGTGCCCTCATTGACAATCTCCAAAGACTTACATAATTCATATGCATTTCCAAACACCGGAAGTTTGTTGATTGGCTCCTATCGATTGCACAAAGAAGATGGTTGAGATCCTTAACGTTTATAGAGGCTTCCATGAAATCCTCATCAGTCCATTCAAATTGCGGCTTAGGAAACTCCATACCATTGCTATCTTTCTTCATTGGCATTCTAGTACCTCTTGTGATCACTTTGAAAGATTTCACATCACTGGTAAAAAAGTAGTTCAACATCCTCATCTTCCAAAAAGCTATAATCGGTTTCGATATAAAAATGAGGACTATTCATTGAAAATCCCTCGGCTAAATTTATTATGTAGCTTATAGAGGCCATGATTGATTCTCGAACGATTAAGTCTTTGTTGAGAATGCCTCGCTCTAATATCAATTGAAATTACCTACAAGTACACTAAAAAAAACAACAACTATAGGCCCAATAGGGTGAATTAGATAAAGTCCAAAATATGCGGAATTAAAAATCATGTCAATTTTACGCTACTAAGCTAATAGTTTTACCAATTAAGCTTAGTGTTCAATTTCTACAATTAATACACCCAATAATTTATTTCTCAGTGACAAGCTATACTAAATAATATGGAAATATAATGTAAAACTTGCAATAAAT